>JASDQU010884024.1:35740-49750 GCA_032191745.1 Picea mariana | reverse complement strand
ATATATATATATATATATATATATATATATATATATATATATATATATATATATATATATATATATATATCTTCATATTTCCCTATCATTGTACATATAATTAAATGTTGTTTATTTTCCCAAAAAAATGCATAACAATTACATATATTAGCATACTATTTCTTTTCTCAATAAGTTACATAAACAATTACCTCGTTAAAATGGTAAATATGTGATTAGTGCTCATTCAAAATAAATACAAGTGTTTCATTATATCCAAAGTGAATATATTAATTCTTTTGAGTGGCCATCCTATAGTATGTAATTGATCCAAGTCCCTCATTCCAATCCCAATCCATATTTTGAAAGGCTATTTGCTATGTTGTTCCTATCCCTGTATATGTGAGAAAAAGAGATATGTGTGAAATTTGATAGTTGCAATTGTATATCATCATAAAGGTGCATTAAAGTGAAATTGTTGATTTGCTATTCCTTTCTAATCCATTTTATGACCTAGAGGGAGTCACCAAAAATTTTGATTTGTTGTACCCCATGTTCTTGCACCAGTTGAAGAATTAATTTAAGTGCCATCAGTTCATAGAAGTTATTAGTTTCCTGGACAATACCCACTTTGAAGGATACAATGAGTGGAGGAGAGATACAAAATTCCTTGTAAACCTTGTTTGGGAGTATTTCCTTGTGAAGCTTCATCAAAGTATGCCTAAGAAAGAGCCTTGTTTATTAGCTCTTCTCTGATTTCATGTTTGGATTGTTTCCCTCTTCCTATGGGTAATCATTTAAGATATTGAGATACTGAATCTCACATTTGAGAGTCAGGGTCTCATTTTCTTCAAATAAGCTCAAATTCCTAGCTAGACACACTCCCCAAGCTATGTTGAGGGGAAGGGATTTTATATTCTTGGTGTCCTTTGTGGAATACCAAAATTTGAGGGATTCTTCTATATCCCCTCCTTTCCATACATTTTTTAGTCCTATCATGTTTTACACTTCTTTATAAACCTCTTTAGTAAAGGGATATATCATAATTAGATGTTCAATGGTTTCATCCACTTGTTTTCATAAATTGCACCAACCTGGGCCATTAAAGTTCTTTTTTTGAAGAATCTTCCATGTAGGAGCCTTATTGTTTAAAATCAACCACATGAATTTTTTTTAGGGAAATTTAAGTTCCCAAATAATTCTCCACCACCAAGCCTATTATCCTTGTGGAACTTCCTCCGCGAGTGCTCTATATCCTATCTTAATCACATATGTTCCATTGTGATTGAGTGACCAAATAAATTGATCATCGTCTTCTCGAATTTCAACATTGTTGTCATTCAAAACCTCTATATATCCCTTCTAGTCTTCAACAAGTTCTTCTCTCAATCCCAGATCCTCACGAGTGAGCCATTATTGTTGCAAATTTGTAGATCTCTCCCATTTTAAAATTTATCTAAGTGTGTAAAATCATGTGCTTTTAAGATCCTGAATCAACTAAGAAGGTAATCTATGCAAAAATTTACTTCCTTTCCAAGGATCAAGACCAATTTGAATATTCTCACCTCTACCCACCTTCCATATCATCCAATTACCTACCAAATAAAATGTTGAATTCACATCTTTCCAAATAATTGAGGCATTATGTAGTTTTTTATCTGTATTTATTACCCAATCTTCTATTGTAGCTAGGGAAATATATTTTTCACTAGTTAATTGGACCCATAGTCTTTTTCCCTACAAAATACTCCAAACATTTTTTGTAGCTAGATACTTAGAGAAGAGAAAGGATTTTTTTATCCCCCATCATCCACTATCCTTTGGAACAAACAATTTTTTCCATCAATCCAATAAAAGGCCTTTCTTTTTTTGGTCTCTTAACCAAATAAATTTGTAGCACCATTTCCTAATGGTATCCAACAAACCTTTTGAAACCCATGCTAGTGAAATCCAATATATTGGTATTTCTTCTAATACAACCTTAACCAGAACCAATATGCCCCCTTGAGAGAGCCATTGATTGCACCGAGTATTTATTATATTTTCCACATTGGAAATCAACCATTTCTAATCACTTTTTTTAATACAAATTGGGTTTTAAGTGGATTTCCTAAGTACTTTAATCCCTAGTCTAAATCAATCACTTGGTAGGGGAACGACTGAGATAAATGGACATATTCTTGTCCAGTGATGCCCCACGTGGAAATAGTGGATTTTCCAACATTTATAATCATACCAGTAGATTTACAAAATAACTCCAAAATGATTTTTAAATCTCTCCACTATTCTTCTAGTATATTCACAAAAAATCAAAATATCATCCACAAATAAGAGGTGAGTCATGTTACATGCTAGACCAATGTGTATCCCTTTGAAACTACCATGTTCTACAACCTCTTTTATTATCTTACTAATACCTTTATCTATGAGAAGTAAAATGAGAGGGGATAGGGGGAAACTATGCCATAGGCCCCTACTAGGTTTGAAGAAGCGGGATGGATCCCCATTGATTAAGATGGCAAAGGATACTGAGGTAATTCAACTCATCACCCAAACCATAAATTTATGACAAAATCGCAAATGAATAAGCATCAATCTCAAGTAAATACAACTTACTCTATCATAGGCTTTATAGAGGGCCAACTTACTCTATTGTAGGATTTATAGAGGTCTTCTTTGATGACCAATGCTCATTGATATCTGACCTTAATCGAGTGAACACTTTCATGTACTATCCCAATTTCCTCATGAATTTGTATTCCTTCTAAGAATCCAAACCGCTCTCCATCAATTTGTTTTGATGATGCCCTTTTAAGTCTTTTGGCAATGACTTCTGAGATAATTTTATAGATACAATTTCATAAGGATATTGGCCTAAATTTTTCAAAATATTCTAGGTTATCCTCTTTTGGAACTAGAGATATAAAGGTAGTGTTGAAGGATCCTAACAATTTTCTAGTGGTTCTAGTGCCCCACACCCCCTTATAATATCATCTTCTATAAATTTATGGCATCCCAAAAAAAAATTCACAGGGAGGCCATTTGACCCTAGACTTTTATCCCTTTGGAAGCTTTGTAATGTTTCTTGTAGTTCCTCTTTCCCCACTTCTTTCATCAATTCTAGATTGTCCTCTTGATTCAAAAAACTAGGAATGAGTTGAATAGCCTGATTACTTTAGAAATAGTAGCTCGAGAGTCCTCCTTGAAAATATTTGAGAAGAAGTTGACTCCTTCTACAATGTCTTTAAAATTTGTTTCCTAATTGTCATTCCCTTTGTTGAATTTCCAGATTGAGTTAATATTTTTTCCTTTTGTTTGCATAGCTATGGAATAAATTGGTATTTTCATTACCTTCTTGAATCCATATGGACCTACTCTTTATCCTCCATTCTTTCTCTTTCAAATACCCAAAACCTTCACTATTATATGGTGTCTCTATCCTTTGCTCTAGTTATCTAACGAGCTTGTCATAATTCTGCATTTATCCTTATACCATTGGGTTGGTACCTTCTTTCGCTCTTTCAATTTTTTTTTAAATTGAATCAGAGTAGATTCCCTTGAGATTCAACCAAAGAATCTCTAGAAATATTTTATCTTGTTTACAAACTCCTCCATATTTAGCCATTATAGGTTTAGTTTGAAGGGATAGTTGGATTTTCCTATGAAAAAACTACTTCTAGTACAACTAGACAATGGACAAATTCTCCTCCCGAGGAAAACCACTATTTTTCCTAGTTAACTTCGTCCAAAAAACCTTCATATATTAAAAATTGATCAAGTCTCTTTGTGATTCTATCATCCTCTATTCTTTTGTTTATCTAGGTGAAAGATAACCTTGTTGGTTCAATGTCCAATAGGCGTACTTCCTCCATTTTTCTTAAGTATCCTAAAACATAGTATATTTGAGCTACCAAACCCCATATTTTAGAGGCACCTTAAGTAAATATTAGGTCTTCCCCTATCACCACAAGGTATTTCTAGATGCATTCCAATTTGAAAAAAAATTCTCAATACTCCACCCTATATAAGTATAACCCATAAACATTCATAAATGAGATTTATTTCCCCATGCCCACGGAGAAAAGGGAAACCCCCAAACCTGAGTGAAAATCACAAAAGTTAGTTAAGGTGAAGGATCACCTCTACAATGAGTTATATTCCCTCCGGATCTCCCAATAGAATGAATAAATATGGAATCTCACCCACTCAAAACTTTGGAAAGTTCCTAAATTATTTTCTCTCCTTTAGTCATAATTTTGTAAAGAAAGATAATAAATGATTTTAAGGAATCTATTAACTTCTTGATGGACAATTTATTAGAGGGATTGGCCAATACCGGGTAGTTTAGTGTCAGAAATATCATTTGATACCATCACAAGAGGAATTTTCTCTAAGGGCCCATATCAATGAGACTACTTCCCACATTTGATATCTAAGGATGCATGTTTTTTTTCCATGGACAAGTGGGACTTTCTCCCTATGTGGTTAGGATTTTGACCTCTCTCATCAAGAAACCCTAACCTCCTTTACACTTTCCTTGGGAATTCAAGGATTCCTTTACCCCTAGGTATAATATTATATTTGAAGGCTTATTGAGGGGGAAAATATTGAGAAGGTGCTCATGCATCTATTTCCTTCCTAGGGGGTGTAGATGTCCCTACTTGGGCGTTATCTTCTACCATAGTACTTTCAATCATAGGTAAAGGAGTAAGAATTTGGGAGGTTGGTTTTTTTATACCTGATAGGCTAGGAAAGAATCCATCAATGGATTCCAACCCTTTATATTCTACATCCATCCCTCAATATCCAAAAACAAAATTTTCATTGGATTTTTCTTTTGCAAGGGGGAGGTATCTGAGGTGACTTACCCAAAGGCAGCTTGCTAACTTTGTTGTCACTAAATTCTTCCAAACTATGATCCTTATGTACACTCAAGTTCAATGGATACTCCTTTTTTTCAAGAAGGATAGTTATAGGATTCACGCTAACTGTATTATTCCTAGTGTCTTTGGGTCTGTTGAGCGCTCAACACACCCTAAAAGCTTTATGAAATTCTATAACTTTTTGGGTACCACTTATTCTTTTACTGTATGAATTGAGTTCACTATCGAAAGATGGTTTATTTTTTGTTTTCATCAACTCTTATTGATCAATTCGGATTTGTTTTAACTTGTGAAATGAAACTTCGTGTTAAAAATAACTTGACATCCTAACAAGGAATCTGCAGTTAACATTGCGACTAGCGCGCTTGTGTTCGGCATCGGAAAAATAAAAGAAGGTAAAATGGTCACACAGTTAAACTAATCATCGATCGTCGATGCCCCATAGGCATCGGAAAAAGGTGGAGTTGGTTTGCGTGAGTTATTCACCACGAAGTTTCGAGAGATAGTCGATCCCCATCGGCGTCGGCAAAGTACGAGAGGGATAGACATTCATAAAAGACATAAATAAACCACCGATATTTAATGACTGATGCACTTTCTTGGGGTCGACGAAAATCTAAAAAGATTGAAACAATTGATTTTTTCTGCGTTAAACATATCATCGATTGTCGACTGTCGATACACTTCTAGCATTGGGGAATTTTCAAGAGGGTCAATCCAGGAGCACTTGGGTAGGTTTATTGTCGATCCTTGATCCTTGATACTCTTCAGCATCAGAAGGATGGGATGGGTTTTTAGAATGTGTAGCTTAAGGAAAGTCTCGATTCCATTTAACACGAGTAAATGAAGATGTCGGTCTCGAATGCCACATGCCTTTATCATGTAAGGGTGTCGTACGGCCTAGTTTCGTCTCGAGTCATCTTAAGGTTTCATGTGTCCTAGTCACACCTCCAAGTCAGTCTTGCCACATCAGCTCTATATAGTAAGATCGTTTGACGTCGGAGCTTTTGCAAGGAGATATCAACAAAAAGTGTTCAAAGCGGAACCCCGACCCCGGACCCACCAGCTAGACTAGCGAAATGATGGGATGTTTTTGGCATGAGATACAATCAGATTCTGGCATTTAATAGAATATTTAATGCTTCATCCTGCATATGTTGCTACCTCGTGTGTTGATTGAACAACAACGATTTGAAATAACTTTACAACCCATGTCCACATCGTCAACCTACGATTGAATTTAATTTTAAACGTCTTTGAAGATCTGGCGAAAGATTTTATAGAACTACACTCATAACCTGAATTGAATGGTTGATGTGACAAGGTAAGTTCATCCATGTTTAAATCACTAGAAAATATTTGAGCATTTTCATTCTGCGCACAATTTCGAATTCCAGAGAATTCGAAGAAGAGAAGAAAGCGTCTCGAGACTGTGTCGATTCTCAGACTATCAAAACCAAGTTAGACAAGCAGTTGAGGTATGTGTTAAAGTTTGTCAATTCGATGGTCGTAATTTGTCATATGCATATGATTTCGCACATAATCTCTAACTATGTTCTAGTTGCAGGGAAAATGCCTCCAAGAAATCCTATGACCAAATGCTCGCCGAGAGCACCTAAGTTGAAGGAAGCAGAAACAGGCGAAGGCTCTTTGCCTAGTACTGCGAGACAGTTGGAGTACGCTCCCAGGGCGGAGCCTGTCATTAAAACCTCAACTAAGGAGGCATTTTTCCAACCTTCGGTCTTCAGCGATACAGAAGCAAGCACTGGATCCAAATTAATTCTCCCATAGTGGGGGGACCTATTCAAAAGAATCAGTCAAGAGGACTACCCGGAGTGTATCCCACACAACGACCTAGATGCAAGGCTGCGTGATGATTAGGTATTCCCAAATATCCGACTGTCATATTTTCACATGGTAGCCACTAGAACACCAGTTTTCCCATGCATAAAGGTTTTGAAGTGGCTAATTGACCATACAGATGCGCAAAAATTCTTAATCAACGATGAGAATGGCAGGTGTGTCAAATTTTTCCCCCCGACAGAAGTCCAAAAGTACTACAAACTCAAAGACCCAGAAGAGCGGCTAAACACAGAATTTGTGGTGAAATTATACGAATTCCATGACACCAACCAGTTGATGGCCTCATGGTGGAAGGAGGACAAAATTTTTACAAACCGAAGCAATGGCTGGTATGGGACAGTTAACCTAAGGGAGCCATACATCTACTTGATGGCTCTCATATGTGGATTGTATGAGAGAAGGATTTCTCCAAGTTTTCAAAAGCATGGATGCCCTTGGCATACACAGTGGCGATCTCTGGAAGCAGCTTCAACTGGGGAGGAATTATTTCCAAGCAATTGAGCATCTGTGTACAGCAGGCTCAGGCATCGAAACAAGGGGAGGAACCCGCTTTTCACATGGCCTCGTAATTGATCGATGTGATCTGTGCGAGAAATGTCTTCGCCGACATGAATTTAAGATGGCATGTTGTGGAGCTCCATGTTCACATTTATTTCAGCATACTTTGGGAGAACATGTACAAAAAATCATATGCACTCATTTGCGATGAATTCATCGCCCGTATTAATTTTATTGTATTTAAAAAGGAATGCCTAAAACTATCTGCAGTAGCCAATAAAATGGTAGTGAAGGTATGCCACTAGTATTTATATGAACGCATAACCTATATCATGGTGTTCAGGGCCACCAGAGCACCTAATCTACTACCTGCTCATGTCCCATACCGTCTCATTGTGGGATAAATTTGCTATCGAACTATCTTGCAGGGCTATAACGCCACACTAGTCAAGGAAAATAAGCGGGCTTTCATACCCTAAGGTTTCCATGTGGGGTTTTATTTGGTAAAGGACACTGCTCAAGCCAAACAAGAATGGTTGAGCCAACTTGAATTCAGACTCCTGATAGGCCAATTCCACAACCACGACCCTAAAGGCCTGGTCCTCCAACATGCTTCACAAGTATCAACCTGTTGGCCATACGTGCATGACAAATTTGAGGATGAAATATTCACAGAGTGCGCTCAGGACTGGGAGGAGGTAGTACAGAGGATGGCCAACCTGAACTTGACCAGGTTCAAGGCTATGAGCATGGACAAAGAGGTGGAAACAATAGAGTACATGGCTCAAGAGGCCCTTAGAGTTAGGGAAGAGACTACAGAGGTGCAAAGAAGAGGATTTATCTTGCTAGAAGGGGCATAGAGAATCAATGCTCAGTTGCAAAAATACCCTGATCTTGTGGAGATGTCGAGGATTCTCACTGATGACCCAATCTAAAGTAGAGGAGAGTCAAGTGGCTTAGATCCAATACAACTGGAAGAAATTACCAAGCCAGAAAATCATGAAGTTCCACCACCACAGATCAGATCACCAGGGGGGGATTTCAAAACAGCCTAAGATAGTAAGGACACCAGGTAGGACAAGTGTACCAAACCCCTTGTTTGACTTAATAACTATCTATGATGAGGAGAAGAGTTTGGAGGTTTCCCTGGTGACTCTAGTGCAGATTACAGAGGAAAAGGAACACAAGAAAGAATATACCCCAGGTCTCGATGCTTCAATTCAAAACCTTCCGCAAAGAGACCATGAGTTTGAAAGTGTCTTAGACACTAAGCTACTTGACTTTTCGGGAACCCCAATAGACACCTCGATGGATGAGCTAGGATCGGGTGGCCAAAGAGAGGAAATCCCATAGCAAGAAATTGGCACTCCGACAGCCGATTACCAAGTAAGGATCGAACCTAACCCTGGTTCTTTAGTTTTGGTTGATACTTCACCAATCGATGAGCAACAAATAGAGGCTGATCCATCAGGACACATGGAAGAAGTTCAAGAACCCATCCTAAAATAGGTACACACAGCCGAGAGCCTGGGAAATACTCTAACTTGGGGAGAAAAACAAATCCCTGAACCTGTTGATGAGGTCACCAACATACAAGTGATCGCCTATGACCAGAAGAGAAAATCCATCATGAAGATAACCACTAAGAAGAGGAGGCTTACACTGGATAATTTGAATTTCATCACCACAGAGGAGAATTTTCTCAGTATAGAACACGCCAAGACGTCTGAGCTTGTCGACGTAGGGATGGCTATCACAGATGCCACATTGGATAGAGAAAGAAGAGATGAAAAGGACTCTGTCACTACACTTAAGGATTTCGAGCATCTGCTCCATTTGGAAAAATACTATCAGGACTCCACACAGGCCGCGGTGTTTTTGAGAAGTGAGTTCCAATATTCCTATGCCAAATTCACGAATGAACAACACCTTTTCACTGCAGGTATAACCGATTTCCAAGAAGACACCCTTATGGCACTAGTGACTTGCAAGGACGTGGAAAGGTGGTATGAGAACGCTCACCAAGTAGTAGAAAGGATCAATTACAACAGCTCAGTTAGAAAGGGTCGAGATGTTGAAGAGCACGGCATTCGGGTGTTGAGGGACAGCATCATAGATTGGATCAAGAAAGTGGTCAAATACTGGATAAAAATGGCACAGGAACCTCAGTGGGAGATTCAGCAGAAGTGGGTCGAGTGCGAAAAGAGATGGGAAAATATTAATCGGAAGATGAAAGACATCGACCTCCTAGAATTCGGCTCACCCGAGGATTTTGTCGACCTGCATGACATATTCAAGCAACATGCAGAACAAGACTCAGCATGGATAGCAGAGATAGCAAAGGTGGTGAGCATGGAATCGGGTCAAGTACAACAGTTCATGGAGCGTCTGATTAAGGCTCGAGCAGTTTTGTAGCGGTTAAGTGTTAAAATAATCAAGTACAGATCACAGGCGGTAGAAGTGAAATAAATTTTTTCAGCCTCGATGGACCAGCACAGGTTCCCGTATGCCAGCACATCCGAGGAACTCTTCGTCAAATGGTCGGAGTATGAGAAGAGTCATCCACTTCAGTAAAACTATTTGATGATTCTTAGAAGACAGAGATATGAAAGCACCATGTGGTGATATTTTTTTTTAATTATCTTGCACTTGTAATAGCTATTTTTAGTTAATAATTCATTATAAATAAGAGGATTGACCTTTTAGCAAGGGTCGATGGTTTTGGCAAAGAGCCTCATTTTTTGAATTGTAGAGAACTATTTCTGAACTACCTTAATTGAGAAGTCTTGTTTAGGACCGAAGACAAACTTCTGGTTTTTTTTTCATCAAAGGCATTGTGTGATTGGATCAAGGAGGAATTACTTCCAACTTTATTTCATGAATGGACAATGTAATGGGTAAGAGTTTCTGAATCTATTGATAACTTAGTTGTTTCAATATTTTTTGTAGTTCTTGTCTCTAATGATGAAAGCAAATCGTTGTGTTAATTTGTTATTAATGCTAGAGCTAAGGAAACTATTTTTGTTTCCATCATTTTATTGCATGTGTGTTTTATTACGATAATTGTATCTCATTCAATAATTGAAATACCAGCAAGTTAATGTATCAGTACTAGGCTTGTCACATGTGTGAATATATTTGTCAGCATGCTTGAGCACAAGGGTTATCCCAATCTCATCCTTCTTCAGTAGTTAAGAACTCCCCCTTTACCAATAGATTTATACCAGCATACATCCTTTTATCATACCCATCTAATAAAAGAAAAGACAAAAAAGAGAACGTTTAAACTGAAGGAGGAACTCTCATAATAAGATATCATGTCAATCACTATGTAAAGCCCATCGATAAATTGGTCAGATCAAAAGATATGGAGAACCATTACACCATAAAACATTGCAGAACCTAATTGGGCCTCCGCGGCGGGTTTGTTCATGTTGTTGAGTTAAAGGGATTTAGGACCCCTCAACCGAATTGGCTCTAGAAGGAGGGCATGTGAATGAATGGATAACAATATTTCCGATATAATATTCAGCATAGCCTACAGATTCAAAACAGCCCACATACACTGAGTACTCTTGAAACGAGTAACTCACCCCAGCAAGAGGAAGAACATATATTCCCTGAAATACCTTACGCTCTTCCCCACAAGGAGTTGAACCAGTTCAGAAGAATCACAAGAGCTTACGCCCGGCAAATTAGATCATTACCCTTAGCTCTATTACTTCCTCGTACAAAACAAGTAAGTAGACCAGTGGTCAACACCCCTGACCAGGTTTTCTTTCACACAGTAGAAGACCTGATAGATTTCTCCCTCACCAAGATCAAACATCCCCTTAACCTGATCCCCGAAACACTAGCTGGTAACTACTCTGAGTCCGACAATTTTGAATCTGACGAGGAAGGGTTTAACTCGGATCGCTCAGGTTCAAATTCAGGTGACATGGAGGATAACAATGATCATAATAAAAAAAGTGGAAACCCACCTCAAAATAATCAACCTTGGTTGGCCAGAGATGCTCTGGAAATCCCCAGACGGGTACATAACCTCCCTCGACATCCAGAAAAGTTACTCCCTAAATTTGACCCTGAAACCTCTGGATTGCCTAAAGATCATATTAAAAAGTTCATAGTAGCTATCAGACTGATGAATTTCAAACATGAAGACGTAGTATGCAGGATTTTTCTCTGTACCTTTGAGAATTCAGCCTCCACGTGGTATTTTAACTTGCCTGTAGGGTTCATAACTAGTTGGACGAAGTTTCAAAAAGATTTTTTAGACAAATTTGCGGAAGAAACCACTACAGGATATTTAATGGTTGAATTGTTCACCACCACCATGAGTTCAAAAGAAAAGGTTAAAGACTTCAATCAAAAATTTACCACTATCCTAAACAAATTTCAACCCAAAGATAAACCCACTCAGGAGTTGCAAATTGAGGTATATGTTAATGCTCTCCCGGCTTCTATTTCCATGTTTGTAAAAAGGGTTTCCAAGCATACCCTAGTTGAAAATTTCGAGGAATCCAAAACAATTGAATTCCAAATGAAGTGATATAAGGAGGGTCGGGTCTCACTAGTTAAAAAGGAAGCTCAAACTCCACCCAGAAGCTAACTCTTGTTTACTAGGACCCCAGAGAAACAAACAGAACAAGGTCTCGAAAAAGGAAGTGGAGACATAGAAGACCTACAATGGATGATAAAGAAATTTTCAAATGAAATCGTAGACATGAAAAGAAGTACAGGGGAAGGAAACCAGGTCCAAAGGCCTTATAAACCCTTTTTTAAGAGAAACCCATCGTTCAAAGAAATTGAACCTCCCCTAGTCAACTTAAACATCGACCTGGGCAATGTAGCATCCGACTCTTTCTGTACCTATCATCAAGACAAACATTCTGAAAGAGAATGTCCACAATGGTTGCATGCCATGAATTTGATGGACAATCGGTTCCTAGACAAAGTTTCTCTTACTGAAAAATCAAGCGGCTCAATGGAAAATATCGTTGATCAGGAGGAAGTTGACCCACCAGAAGAAACAACCATGTTGTTGTGGGACCCTGACTTGCCAATGCCTTCCGATGATATATTTGAGGTTCAGGAACCACCCGCTGAGGTTTTGGCTATACAAACCCAAGTAAGGGTCATCCGGTCTCAAATGCCCTTAACATTGTCCAAACCTCGAGAGGAAAACAAACATCCGATCACCTAAAATCACCTTTTGTCTCCCAAAGAAATCCTATAAACATCAATACATGAGAATCACCCAAGCTAGACTACAACATAGTAGAAGATTTAAAAATATTGAAGTCAAATGTATCGGTCATGGACATGTGTAGAATTCCCCAACAAAAGGACTTTCTGTTACAAGCCTTAAAATCAATAGAAACTCCTATAACAAGCACTTACCAAGGGGAGGTTCCCCCTCCCACAGACCAAAAAAATAAACCAAATGTGAATGCTTTCTCTATGGATAAAAAAGGAAAGCCTTTTGTCCCATTGTTCCTTTTAACGTTTGAAGTCTTCAATAGAAACCTCCATAATTGTTTAATTGACTCAAGGGCATACTCTAATGTTATGCCATTATCTATCTGCAAGAAATTAAGCACAGTGTCGCTCAAAAGTGATAAACATGTTATACAACTAGACAGAACTCAGGTAAAAGTTATTGGAGAACTCAAGGATATCATGATCAGAATGGCTACATACCCAAAATGTTTTCAAGTAATTGACATCATTGTAGTAGATATACCAAAAGCTTATGGATTGTTACTTAGTTGAGATTGGCCTGAGAAGTTGAATGGATATTTTAGCATGGACTGGGCTCACCTCTGGTTTCCATTAAAGGGACACACAAACATGATTAGGATCGATAGGGAAAGGTATCTCAAACATACTGTCACCGATTTAGAAGCCCTCAACGAACTCTCATTGGTCGATTTCTCGTGCTAGGAAACTACTCCTGYGATTCTGATTTTGGMAATTTCTCCCCTCTCTCATCTGATGTACCTCCTACTCAAAACTCTGAAATCGCTTTTCAAGTAAATCTACTGGTAGCAGCGRAAGAAACCCTCTTATGTCAAGAACCTATGTTGGAAACCACAGACAAAATAGGTGGAAGGGAGGAAGTTAGTAGGCATGGAGAAGCTGATGATTTTCGCTCACAAGTTTGGACCTTGTATTTTGATGGGTCTAAATCGCAAGAAGGGTCGGGAGCGGGATGTATTCTCATTGACTCAAAGGGGAAATGAAATTTCCTATCCTGCAAACTAGAATTTGAATGCACTAATAATACTGTCGAGTATGAAGATTTAGTGAAAGGAATATTAAATAAAACCATAGACTTAAACATTAAAGAACTAAAAGTTTTCGGGGAATCTGAAATCATCGTTACACAAGTAAGTAATATGATACATTGCAACTCTCCCCACCTGAGGAATTATCAATAGGAAGTGCACAGTCTAATAGAACATTTTGAAGCCTTCAATGTTACAGTGATCCTCAGAACAAAAAATACTCTTGATTATTCCCTAGCCATTGTTGCTTCGAGGTTATCCCCTTTACAAGACTATGAAGCCTCCAGGTTCACTGTAGACCTACTCTACAAACCATTAGTGTCCAACAATATTTCTAATTGGAAGGTATTTGAAGGAGATGAATAGATTATAAAATTCCTAACCAATCAGGAAAATTTTGAAGACCTGGCTATTGACGATGAAGTATTCCAAGAGCAATTAGTAGAAACTGATTCCCATGAACAAAGATGTGAAACAGATCACTCTAGTAACATACC
>JASDQU010884024.1:21687-35720 GCA_032191745.1 Picea mariana | reverse complement strand
AAGAAACCCTCTTATGTCAAGAACCTATGTTGGAAACCACAGACAAAATAGGTGGAAGGGAGGAAGTTAGTAGGCATGGAGAAGCTGATGATTTTCGCTCACAAGTTTGGACCTTGTATTTTGATGGGTCTAAATCGCAAGAAGGGTCGGGAGCGGGATGTATTCTCATTGACTCAAAGGGGAAATGAAATTTCCTATCCTGCAAACTAGAATTTGAATGCACTAATAATACTGTCGAGTATGAAGATTTAGTGAAAGGAATATTAAATAAAACCATAGACTTAAACATTAAAGAACTAAAAGTTTTCGGGGAATCTGAAATCATCGTTACACAAGTAAGTAATATGATACATTGCAACTCTCCCCACCTGAGGAATTATCAATAGGAAGTGCACAGTCTAATAGAACATTTTGAAGCCTTCAATGTTACAGTGATCCTCAGAACAAAAAATACTCTTGATTATTCCCTAGCCATTGTTGCTTCGAGGTTATCCCCTTTACAAGACTATGAAGCCTCCAGGTTCACTGTAGACCTACTCTACAAACCATTAGTGTCCAACAATATTTCTAATTGGAAGGTATTTGAAGGAGATGAATAGATTATAAAATTCCTAACCAATCAGGAAAATTTTGAAGACCTGGCTATTGACGATGAAGTATTCCAAGAGCAATTAGTAGAAACTGATTCCCATGAACAAAGATGTGAAACAGATCACTCTAGTAACATACCCAAGTTTCACGCAATACTGAAAGGGGTAGCCAATTTGGAGAACCTCTTTGACTTAAGGGAAAGATTTAAAGGGTCGACAAACACAAAGACAGGGAGCTTGTGTCCCATGTACAAGACTATAAACCTAGGAACCCCGAAAAACCCTAAAAATATAAATCTAGGAAAGATAGTGTCTAAAGAAGAAAGGAAAGCCTATCTCAAACTTTTCAGAGAATATCAAGATGTTTTTGCGTGGTCCTACCAAGATCTGAAAACTTATAACAATCGTATTATTCAACACACAATCCTATCAAAATCTAAAGTAAAACCCTTCCAATAGAAGTTCTGGAAGTACAATCCATCTTTGGAACCCCTCATGTGTCAAGACTTAAAGAAATCACTAGATGCTAAAATTATATTTCAAGTTAGACACTCTGCCTGGGTAGAAAATTTGGTTCATGTTAGGAAAAATTCTGGGGAAATCCACCTGTGTGTGGATTTCATAAACCTTAACAGAGCATTAGAAAGGGATAACTACCCAGTCCCACCATGGAACAACTCTTGCAAACCGTGTCTGGTTCTGAAATTTTCTCCCTGTTAGACGGATTTTTAAGTTACAACCAGGTTCTAGTTTCAGAGGAAGACCGATTTAAAACTACCTTCCAAACCAAGTGGGGAACCCTTGCTTATAAACACATGCCCTATGTGTTAATTAATGCAAGGGAAACCTTCCAGAGGGCCATGGATGTAGCTTTTCAGAAATTGATCAACAAGTGTGTAGTAGTCTATTTGGACGATGTAACTGTGTATTCAAAGAGAAGAAAAGATCACATCCAACATCTAACCCAGATTTTCGAAAGGTGTAGAAAATATGGTATATCTTTAAACTGTAAGAAAACTATCTCTGGTGTCGAGGAAGGGAAATTACTAGGTCATATTATATATCAAGCAGGAATTCGCATAGACCCAGAATGAATTAAGGCAATAGCTCAGCTTCCCTTACCCCACAACAAAAAGGCTATGCAATCCTTCTTTGGGAAAATCAATTTTGTGAGGAATTTCACCCCTAATTTCGCTGAAACTATCAAACCATTACAAAAAATGATCTGCGAGGATGTTGAATTTAAGTGGGATAACGAATGAAAAAATTCTTTCAACAATATTAAGACTGCAATATCTCAAGCTCCAGTGTTGCGATGTCTCAACTTTAGCAAAGATTTTTTCCTCTATACTTTTGCCTCCAACCAATCTTTAGTTGCAGTATTGACTCATAAGAATGATGACAACAATGAGGCCCTAGTCTCATTTATGAGCACTAATCTTCAAGGGGGCGAACTGAATTACCCTGTTATAGACAAACAAGCTTATGTGGTATATAAAGCAGTAAAACATTCCAGATATTACATCCTAAAAAATAACATCAAAGTCATTGTGCCCCATCTCGCGGTTTGATCCCTATTCACTCAACAGGAGATGGGGGGGAGAAGAGGAAATTGGATGGCAGTTGTCTAAGAATTTGATCTAGATATAAAACCTGCCAAACTGGTTAAGGGACAGGGATTCTGTAAACTGGTCGTTGAAGCCCAAGACAAAGTGAATGAAGACTCTGGGTGGGAGAATGAATTGGCGTTATGGTGTAGTGAAGCTTTATATGTTCCCCCGGGGCAGAAGTCTTGGTATGGAAAACTAATTTATCTCCTACATCACGGGACTTTCCCATAAAACATAAACCCTAAGGAAAGGAGAGCTCTCAGACTAAAATCGGTACAATATCGCCTCATAAATTTTGTGCTCTTCCACATAAATTATGATGGGGTAATTTTGAGATGTCTCAAACGTGAAGATACGGACAAGGTTCTGAAGGATCTCCATGATGTTCCTGTGGGTGGACATTTTGCAGGGAATACCACCACTCACAAGATACTAAGACCCAACTATTACTAGCCTAAGTTTTTTAGAGAAGCTCATACATACGCTAGAAACTGTAAAACTTGTCAAATAAGCACAGGGAGGGAAAAAAGAGCAGTTGTCCCACTCCAACCAGTGGCCATATCCAGACCATATACTGACCGCTACGAACTATTTTACGAAATGGGAAGAGGCCATCCCTATGAATTACGTAAATGAAAAGGTGGTAATCCAATTCATAGAACAACAACTGATTACAAGGTTCAGAATGTCTTTCATTCTTGTTTTTGATAATGTCGCTTACTTTTATTCCTCCCTGCTAGCTGAGTTCTCTCTAGATAAAGAAATCATAATCAGATACTCTACAAACTACCATCCACAAGGGAATGGAGTGGAAGAATCAACCAATAAGAACCTAGTGAGGATCTTGAAGAAAATAGTTGCAGACAATCAGAGGAATTGGCATAGTTCACTTCATAATGCCTTATGGGCCGATAGACTAACACCCAAGAAAGATATAGGGAAATCCCCATACTTTTTGGTATACATACAAGAAGCCATTCTCCTGAACGGGCTATATCTTCCATCTCTTCAGCTTACTCAAGGATCTAAAGGACAAACGTCATCGCTTATTCAACAGAGAATTGATACCCTCCTCATGCTGGAAGAAGAAAGGGAGAAAGAAAAATCAAAGTTCATCGCTCATCAGCATATAGTTAAAAGGTGGTTTGACAAGAATAAGGCCAGAGAGAAGAATTTTGAAGTAGGAGACTTGGTCCTGAAATGGGATAGAGCAAATGAATCGAAGGGAAAACACTCGAAGTTTCAGAATCTGTGGCTCAGACCTTTTCAGGTAGCCGAGAAACTTGGGGCAATAACGTATCGGTTGCAAAATCTGAAGGGGGGAATCGACGCCCTTCTGATGAATGGCCAAGCCCTAAAACAATATTTCGTCAAAAAAAAAATGTGTGTGTTTTCATGTTATTATATTTTGTAGGTGTTAAGAGGTTGATTGAAGAGTCCTTTATTTCTATTTTTTCTTTGTGTGGTATTTTTGTGCAATAAAGTTGTGTTCCACAAGGCATTGGTTGGCCTTAATCAATACGTTGTAGCAAAATCTGTTCCTGACTCACACTTACATGCAACATAAGAAACGTTGGGCAAACTGCGTTTTTATTAAAAGAGTTTTGTATCTAACCTTTGTGAATAAACAACCTTGGCAAGTGATGAAGTGTCTCCCTGATGGTCTAGTAAAACCTAAAGGGAAATATGGTAAGTTGGAAAGGACCACATGTACCTAAAGACAGAGCTAGGAAGAATTTCACCTTAACCATCTCATCTTGCACATAACATACGCCCTCCTCTCCCACTCGCTCAGGGCATCTCTGCCAAAAATAAATCAATTATATCAAATGAGTGTGAAGTAGGAGAGGGTATCCAGATAACTACACCGGGGCTATTCATTGCCAGCGGAGCAAGGTCTGTGATGTCGGGGTGACTCCATCGGGGCTATGGACACTCGCTGGCAGCTGAGAAAAATTGCAACAAGTGAATGATGATAACTAAAATGCATGGTGCCAATGAATTCTTTACTCGACTGTTGTCAAAAGGGGTCATGGGTCATGGTCAAGAGTAACGAAGGTGGAATAAAGGGTGAAACTCCATCGACGGGACCAGATTCATGAACTGGGAGAATTTTAAACGCAAGGATAGAAAAGACTCTAATAAATGAAAAACCAGTTAGGTTCTTAACTAGCCTATGCATCAGCTAAGCCCAAGGAAGGAACAGATATTCTGCTTTCGCCCAGTAAATCGCCATTTGTTGAGCGCTCAACACACCCTAAAATCTTTATGAAATTCAATCACTTTTTGGGTACCACTTTTTCTTTTACTGTCTGAATTGAGTTCACTATGGGGGGATGGTTTATGTTTTGTTTTCATCAACTCTTATCGATCAAGTCAGATTTATTTGAACTTATTAAATGAAACTTCGTGTCTAAAAGAACTTGGCATCCTAACTAGGAATCTGCAGTTAACATTGTGACTAATGTGCTTGTCTTCAGTGTCAGCAAAATGCAAGAAGGTAAAGTGGCCACACAGTTACACTAATCTTCGATGCCCCATCGGCATCAGCAGAAGGAAGATTTTGTTTGCGTATGGTTTTTGCCATGAATTTTTGAGAGATTTTCGATCCCCATCGGTGTCGGCAAAGTACGGGAGGGGTAGACATTGATAAAATCCATAAAGAAATCATTGATAGCTGATGACCGATGTGCTTGCTTGGGGTCGGGGAAAATCTAAAAATATTGAAATAATTGATTTTTTCTGCGTTAAAAATATCGTTGATCGTAGACTCTTGATACACTTCTGGCATCGGGGAATTTTCGAGAGAGCCAATCCAGGAGCACTTGGGTAGGTTTATCGTCAATCACCGATCCTTGATACTCTTCAGCGTCGGAAGGATGGGATGGGGTTTTAGAACGTGTAGGTTGTTTTAGAATGTGTAGGTTAAGGAAACTCTCGATTCTGTATAACATGAGTAAATGAAGAGGTCGGTCTCGAATGCCACATGTCTTTATCACGTAAGGGTGTCGTACGGCCTAGTTTCATCTCGAGTCGTCTTAAGGTTTCTTGTGTCCTAGTCACACCTCCAAGTCAGCCTTGCCATGTCAGCTTTGTACGATAATATCATTCGGCATCAAATATTTTGCAAGGAGATATCAACGAAAAGTGTTCAAAGTGGAACCTCGACCCCGAACCCACCAACTAGACTAGTGAAACGATGGGGTGTTTTTTGCAAGAGGTACGATTAGATTATGGCATTTAATATACTAGTTAATGCTTCATCCTGCATATGTTTCTACCCCATGTGTCGATTGAACAACAAGGATTTGAAATCACTGATAGGCCACATTACAACCCGCACCTGCGTCGTCAACGTACGATCGAATTTAATTATAAATGTCTTTGAATATCTTGTGCCAAATTTCATAGAACTACACTCATAACCCGAATTGAATGGTTGATGCAACAAGGTAAGTTCATCCCTGTTTAAATCACTAGAACAACTTTGAGTATTTTCATTATGCGCACAAATTTGAATTCCATAGAAACTGAAGAAGCAAAGCAAGTGTCTCGAGACTGTGCCGATTCTCAGACTATCAAAACCAGGTTAAACAAGCAGTTGAGGTATGTGTTAAAGTTTGTCAATTTCACGGTCGTAATTTTTCATATGCATCTTATTTCTCACACAGTATCTAACTATGTTCTAGTTGCAAGGAAAATGCCTCCAAGAAAACCTACGACCAGAAGCTCGTCGAGATTACCTAAGCTGAAGGAAGCAGAAATAGGTGAAAGCTCTTCACCTAGTACTGCGAGACAGTTGGAGTACGCTCCCAGAGCGGAGCCTGTCATTAAAACCTCAACTAAGAAGGCCTTTGTCCAACCTTCAGTATTTAGTGATACAGAAGCAAGCACCGGATCTAAAGTAATTCTCCCACAATGGGGGGACCTATTCAACAGAATCAGTCAGGAGGAGTACTTGGAGTGTATCCCACACAGCGACCCGGATGTAAGGGCGCTCGATGACCAAATGTTCCAAAATATCCAAAGTTCATATTTCAACATGGTAGCCAACAGAACCTCGGTTTTACCATGCATAAAGGTTTTGAAGTGGCTAATCGACCATACATATGCGCAGAAATTATTAAGCAACGATGAGAATGGTAGTTGTGTCAGATTTTTCCTCCCGACAGAAGTCCAGAAGTACTACAAATGCAGAGACCCAAAGGAGCAGCTAAACACAGACTTCATGGTGAAATTGTATGAATTCCATGACACCGGCTGGTTGATGGACTCATGGTGGAAGGAGGACAAAAATTTTACAAATCGAAGCAATGGTTGGTATGGGACAATCAACCTGAGGGAGACATACATCTACTTGATGGCTCTCATCTATCGACTGTATGAAGAGAAGGACTGCTCCAAGTTTTTGGAAGCATGGATGACCTTGGCGTACATAGTGGTGATCTCCGAAAGTAGCTTCAATTGGGAAGAAATTATTTCCAAGCAATTGAGAATCTGTGTACAGCAGGCTCAGACGCCAAAAGAAGGGGAGGCAGTCACTTTCCACATGGTCTTGTACCTTCTCGATGTGATATGTGTGAGAAATGTCTTCGTCAGCATGAATTTAAGCTGGCATGTTGTAAAGCTCCATGTTCACGTTTATTTCATCATACTTTGGGAGAACAGGTACACAAAATCCTATGAACTCATTTGCGATGAATTCATCGCCCATATTCATTTTATTGTATTTAAAAAGGAATGCCGAAGACTATCTGCAATAGCCAAGAAAATGGTAGTGAAGGTAGGCCACTGGTATTTAAATGAACGCACAACCTATATCAAGGTGCTCGGGTCCACCGGAGCATCTCATATACTACCTACTCACATCTCAGACCAACTCATTATGGGAGAAATCTGCTGTCAGACTATCTTGTAGGGCTATAACGCCATGCTAGTCAAGGACAAGAAGAGGGCTTTCATACCCTATGGTTTCCATGTGGGGTTTTATTTTGTAAAGGACATTTCTCAAGCCAAATAAGAAGGATTGAGCCAACTTGAATTTAGGCTCCTGACAGGATGATTCTGCAAGCACGACCCTAAAGGCTTGGTCCTCCAACATGCTTCACAGGTATCATCATGTTGGCCATACATGCATGACAAATTTGAGGATGAAATTTTCACAGAGTGCGCTTAGGAATGGGAGGAGGTAGTACATAGGATGTCCAACCGGAACATGACCAGGTTCAAGGCTATGATCATGGACGAACATGTGGAAACAATGGAGCAGTTGGATCAAGAGGCCCCCATAGTTAGGGAAGATATCTTAGCGGCAGAGACTACAGAGGCACAAAGAAGAGTATTTCTCTTGCTAGAAGGGGCACATAGAATCATTGATCAGTTGAAAAATGACCCTGATCTTGTGGAGATGTCGAGGATACCCGTTGATGACCCAATCGAAAGCAAAGAAGAGTCAAGTGGCTTAGATCCAATACAACTAGAAGAAATCACCGAGCCAGAAAACCCTGAAGTTCCACCACCACAAATCAGATCACCAAGGGGGATTTCAACCCAGCCTGAGATAGCAAGGACACTAGGTAGGACAAGTGTACCAAACCCCTTGTTTGACTTAATAACTATCTATGATGAGGAGGAGAGTTTGGAGGTTTCCCTAGTGACTCCTGTGTAGATTAGAGAGGAAAGGGAACCTGAGAAAGCATCTACCCCAGGTCTCGATGCTTCAATTCAAAACCTTCTGCAGAGTGACCATGAGGTCAAAATTGTCTTAGACACTGAGCTACTCGACTTGTCGGGAACCCTAATAGACAGCTCGAGGGATGAGCTAGGATCGGGTGTCTAAAGAGAGGAAAATCCACAGCAAGAAATTGACACTATGATAGATGATTACCAAGTAAGTACCGAACCTACCCCTGGTTTCTCAGTTTTTGTCGATACCTCACCAGCCGATGAGAAACAAACAGAAGATGAGCCATTAGGACACATGGAACAAGTTTAGGAACCCATCCTAGAATAGGTACACATAGCCGGGAGCCTGGGAAATACTCTAACCTGGGGAGAACAACAAATCCCTGAACCTGTTGATGAGGTCGCCAACATACAAGCGATCACCTATGACCATAAGAGAAAATCTGTCATGAAGAGAACCACTAAGAAGAGGAGGCTTACGCTCGATAGTTCGATTCTCATCACTACAGAGGAGAAGTTACTCATCACAAAATACGCCAAGACATCTGAGCTTATCGGCACAGGGATGGCTATCACAGATGCCACATTGGATAGAGCAAGAAGAGATGAAAAGGAATTGGTCGCTGCACTTAAGTAGTTGGAGCATCTGCTCCATTTGGAAAAATACTATCAGGACTCCACACAAGTCGCAGTGTTTTTGAGAAGTGAGTTCCAAGATTCCTATGCCAAATTCATGAATGAACAACACCTTTTCACTACAGGTATAGCCGATTTCAAAGAAGACACCCTTATGGCACTAGTGACCTACAAGAATGTGGAAAGGTGGTATGAGAAGGCTCACCAAGCAGTAGAAAGGATCAATTACATCAGCGAGGTTCAAAAGGGTCGAGATGCCGAAGAGCACGACAGTTAGGTGTTGAGGGACAGCAGCATAGAGAAGATCAGGAAAGTGGATGAATACTAGGTAAAAATGGCCCAGGAACCTCAGTGGGAGATTCAGGAGAAGTGGATCAAGTGCGAAAAGAGCTAGGAAAAGATTAATTGGGAGATGAAAGACATCGACCTCCCAGAATTCGGCTCACCTGAGGACTTTGTCGACATGCATGACATAGTCAAGCAACATGCAGAACAAGACTCGGCATGGAAAGTAGAGATATCAAAGGTTGTGAGCATGGCGTCGGGTCAAGTACAACATTTCATGGAGCATCTGATTAAGGCTCGAGCAGTTTTGCAGCAGTTAAGTGTTAAAATAATCAAGTACAGAGCATAGGCAGTAGAAGTAAAAGAAATTATTTCATCCCCGATGGACCAGCACAAGTTTCTTTATCCCAACACATGCGAGGGAGTATTCGTCAAATTTTCAAAGTATGAGAAGAGTCATCCACTTCAGTAAAACTATTTGATGATTCTTAGAAGACAGAGAGATGAAAGCGCCATGTGGCGATATTTTTTTTTACTTAGCTTGCACTTGTAATAGATATTTTTAGTTAATGATTCATTATAAATAAAATGATTCACCTTTTAGCAAGGGTCGATGGTTTTGGCAAAGACCCTCATTTTTGGAATTGTAAAGAACTATTTACAAACTACCTTAATTGAGAAGTATTGTTTAGGACTGGAGACAAACTTCTATTTTTTTTCATCAAAGGCGTTGTGTGATTGGATCGAGGAGGAATTACTTCCAACTTTATTTCATGAATGGATGTTGTAATGAGTAAGAGTTTCATATTCTATTGATAAGTTAATTGTTTCAATATTTTTTGTAGTTCTTGTCTCTAATGATGAAAGCAAATCATTTTGTTAATGTGTGATTAATGCTAGAGATAAGGAAACTATTTTTCTTGCCATCATCTTATTGCATGCATGTTTTCTTACGATAATTGTATCTCAATCAATAGTTGAAATACCCGCAAGTTAATGTATTAGTACTAGGCTTGTCACATCTGTGAATATATGTGTCTTCATGCTTGAGCACAACGGTTATCCCAAGCTCAGCCTTCTTCAATAGTTAAGAACCCCCCCTTTACCAGCTGGTTTATACCAGCACACATGTTTTTATCAGACCAATATGATATAATCATTGATCCAATATGATATATTTTTTGTATTCTTTCCTATTGTTTTTGAATCATCACAATCGAACATCCTGATCAAACTTATGATAGTTTTAAGTAAACATGCCTTTGAAACCCTAATTTGTATGTCCTTATGGTCAACCTTCCTTCTAATGTATTTATGAAATTTCGTCCCCTGTGAGTCTAAAATTTCTACCTATAGTACTATGAAATTGTTTCTCTTCAATTCCTCAGATCTAACTAAAATTGGGTGTGCCAAAATAAATTTATAGTAACTTTCCAAAACCTTACTGTTTTTTGGCCTATTCTGGAGAGTGAACTTGTATAGAATACCCTGCATCCAATATTTGATATATAATTATGAAAATGGTAAAAGAAATACCAAAGATTGTCCTCTTTCCAATGCAACGGGTCTCACAGAATTTGGATACTCTATGAAGAATATATGACCATGTTAAGCCCTAAATAGTGGAACATTACCCCTTAATAGGGGCATATTACATTAGTATTTTTATTTTATTTATGTTGGCTTTGGTCCATTAGTTGTAATTGTACCTCCTAGTCTCCTATATATAGCAAAGAGACCTTTTCATTTGGAATCATCTTGTATTTGTAAATTTATGTGGTGTATAAGGAGGTTTCCCCCTCAAAGAGGCTTATTATCTGAAATTATCTCTTTTTCAAGGCATTGAGTACTTATTCTGAGTTTTTTTTTATGCTATTTTGATATTTGGTTCTTAACATTTGGTATTAGAGCTCAAGGTCTTGGGGTTTCGTTGTTGCATCTGATACGCCTTGGAATTTTCACTATAATTTTGTTTCTATGATGTTTAAGACGAAACTCTTTGGAGGATACTTATCATATGGATTAAGGTATTCGAGGTTTAAATTTCATCTCCCAAGGTTGTATACTTGCATAGATATTCCATGTGTAAGATAGGGTTCTGGAATCTTCCTGAATTTAATCATCACGAAATTTTCGCTATAAAATGTTTTTTGTGATGTTTCAGACCTTGAAACTCTGAGGTTATTTAGATAAATTATCAAGGTATCTTTGATAATAATAAAATTATCTCCTGGTTCTCTACTTTTGTAGATACACCTTGTGTAAGATAGGGTAGATTATTAGTTATATTAACTAGTCTCAAATAGGTGTTATGGGTAAAACAATGATATATTCTTCAATGAGTATCCAAATTAAGTGAGACTAGTTTCACTGGATAGTGGAAAGTTTGTAGTATTATGGTGCAAGTGTCATAATCAAATATCAGATATTGTGCTCTTGGAACTATTTACAAGTACGATCTCCTGGAAGGGCCAAAAATCAGCAAGGTGTGGGGAAGTTACCATAACTTCCACTTGGCACATCCAATTTTGATCATACATGTGGCATTGCAGAGAAGACATATCAGAAAACTACAGTACAAAATTTCCAGACACAAAAGGGCCGAAATTTTGTAGATACATCAGAAGAAATATCGTCTAGAAGAACCACCTCAAAATCAAGGTTTAAAAGTGATATTTGACCAACATGCCACCAAAAAAGGGAATTTATACACCAAATAAGACTTCAGATAGTCCTACTTGGACTCTTGATGAAGGTGAAGAAATACGCAAGGACATAAATGATTTACCAAAGAATATAGTAACAAAACATTAACTACAAGGGATGATGTATTCAACTGAAGCTAAGTTGGAGGAAATAATGGATACTAAGATGAATTGTTTAAAAAGGGAGATCATGGAAGGATTGAAAAATTTCCTAATAAAGAGGCCACCTAAAAGTGAAAATGTATCCCATAAAATTCATAATGAGGACACGAGGAAGATGAATCAAGACTGGAGAAACTCCAACTTTTGGTTGAAGACCAACCACTTTCCTAAGATTGATATGAGGAAGTTTGATGGCAAGGATCCAATCACATGGATACTTCAGATGGAGCAATTCTTTGATCTACATGATGTGCCACACACACAAAAGGTACGAATTACTTCTTTATATTTAGAACCCAATCAATTTGTGTGGTATCGATGGATTTTTTCTCGTAAATCAATTGTCACTTGGAAAATTTTCACAGAATAAATGATAACACACTATGAGGATACAAGGATCAATACCTTCTTTAGCCAATTGATAAATCTCAAGAAAAAGGGTTCAGTTGCAGAGCACATTGAGAACTTCCAAAGATTGAATATAAAGGCAACAGATATTCCATATGAGCACCTTATTGATGTATTCATAGGAACTTTAAAGGATAACATTCAAAATGAGGTTCTCCTTTGGGAACCCAAATCATTGGAGAATGCATTCGGGGTGGCGAGTGTTATAACCCAAAAATTACCTACATATGCATACATGACATTGGCCTTTCTACTTGCACAATTTTCCAAATTACTGTTGAGACTCTCTCTTAAAAAAACATTTTTTGGAGCATGTATGCATCATGTTGCACTACTTCCCATGTACATATGTTATTTGCATACTAGACAGCTCACGTACATATGCAAGTTGCATACTAAACAACTCGCGTTTACCTCCAAAAGTTGCAAGGAATTTGGTGGAGTTAATAGGATATTGGAGGTTTTCAAACCATTTTACTCATTGTATCATGTCCCTAAATCGAATAACCATCTTTTTGTCATATAAAAAGAGGTCTTGGGGTCTCATTCCAACATCAAACATTAGAACAGAAAAACTCTACCAAAATCCTTACAACTTTTTATTTTTTGCAATTTTTGGAGGTAAACACAGGTTGTTTAGTATGCAGCTCGCGTATGTACRCRGGTTTTCTAGTATGCAAATAGAATATGTATGCAAGCGGTAGTGCAGCAGGGTGTGTACATGCTCTAAAAAATGGTTTTTTAAGAGAGAGTCTCAACAATAATTTGGGAAATTGTGCAAGTAGAAAGGCCAATGCCATGATTGCATAGGTAGGGAATTTTTGGGTTATAACAACTACCTCACTCTGACATGAAGTAAATTGGAGCAATTAAGGGACTAGTACAGACTTTCTGGCATAAGAACAATAGGCCTTCTTCATGAAGTTAACTTCATGATTGCATAGGTAGGGAATTTTTGGGTTATAACAACTACCTCACTCTGACATAAAGTTAATTTGAGCAATTAAGGGACTAGTACAGACTTTTTGGCATGAGAACAATAGGCCTTCTTCCAACCAAAAAGATGTACTAAAATTGAGAAGGGGTTCTAAGGATTGTGAACCCCACATTAAACACTTTCTGAAAATGACACAAACATAATTGTATGAGAGATTCGGGAATGTACATAGTGCACTTAACTTGGGCCAAATATATTTTGAGAAATACAATCCTCGGTATGTTAAAATAAACACAATGTGTAACACATGTTGTTTTTGATACCACATTGAGTATGGTTATTATTTTGACACATATATCTATATTTTTTGTGAATTGCATAACAACCTTGTGTAAAAATGCTCAATTATATTTCCACCACCATCATCTAGAGACTTCATTCATAGTATGTTGTGTACAAGTCTAGAGGGTTGTACATTCTATCAAAAATATTTCTTAGATGGGAGATGTCCCAAGTGCGGTGGAATGACATTATTGAACAAGTGCATCCATGTGAGAGATAAGTATGAATTAGGGAGGAAGGAGGTTGACTTGCAAAGCTTTAAATATGCCACCTGTGATATTGAAGGAGGGCACGAAAGAAAAACGGTACAGTTGATGACTTCCCAAGTATGAGTACGTGACTTCATCAAGGAATTTTTCAAAAAGAACCAACAATATGTTTATCATGTCAATGTGGCTCGATGGTAGGATGAACATTTTAAAATATGCAGAGATACATTTCATGTTGGTACTATCTTATCATTAGTTGATTTTGTTGAGAACTACACCCTTCAACCAAAAAATGAGGTTCAAATAAATATATTATCACTTATATCAAGTTACCATAATGATCCATATCACATACATGCATGGACCAAATAGTAACGAAGAAAATAGATTTATATTGAAGGAGTATCACTTCTACATAAGTGACAATTGGTGCCATGAATTAGCTTTCATACAAAATTACTTTC
>JASDQU010884022.1:17731-40786 GCA_032191745.1 Picea mariana | reverse complement strand
TCAGTTGTCCAATAGCTAGTAGCTAGTGCTTGTTGGTGTGTTCTTGGAGCTGAACTCTGGGTCTTCCCCTGTGCCAATAAATGGTTCTGTTGTCGGGATGAGAATCCTTTTGAGGGAATGTCAAGGTGGTTTCCATCGAAGATAGAGACTCAAAAGTGGATAGAGGATCAAGAGAAGGACTTTGTTAAAGCCCAGAACAAGAACCCTAATCTTAGTACAGAGGATCGGTTGGATAAATATATCTTTACTGGTATACACAAGATCTTCTTTGGAGGAATCCACCAGGAGCTGTATGAATGGATATCTAGACTAGCAGATACCCAGTTCAATATCCGATCTAGATCTCCTATGGTTTGGACATCGAAGTTGATCAAGAAGTTCAAAAGAGTTGATAGTGTTGTATCCAGAGCAGTAAATCATTGGTTTGATAGTACCATTGGAGGTTACATCATAGAGTTTGTTGTTGACAGAGTAGAGTCATACAGCCAAGCTGAGAGATATTTATTTAAGGGACCCAGAGGAAAAGTTTTACAATTTCTAAAGTTGAGACTCAATATGTTGTTGCATGAGAAGAACAACTTGAAGATATAGTAGATCAAGAGGATTTGAAAAGTCTAATGTTCAAGAATTCAAACAACAACAGTGACAAAAAAGTTGTACATACGCGCAGTGGAAGAGTATTCAGAGGGGTTCACCTTGAGAACCTGTTCAAGCAAAACTACGGGGAAGATGGTTTCTATAGTGGAGAAGAGGTAGATCTGACAAACAAAGAACATTCAAAACTCACCAGAGCATAAGAAGGGGAAGCTAAAGAACTTCGCTGGAACGAGCCTGAAACCTCAGGAATTGTGCAAACCACTAAAGTAGGTACTATTAACCCTCCTATTTCCTCAATAGTACTAATTAATCAGAATAGTCAGAATCACCAGAGTCCACAGAGTACTATTACTAGCAGTTCAACATCTACTCAGATAGGAAACCTAGGCAGCTCCATGGAAGATGAGATGAGGCTCCCTATCTTTAGAGGACATGGATCTAAAGATCCCGATCAACACTAGTTCTTGTGTGAGTCTATATGGAACATTAATAATTTCACATATGAAGCTGTAAAAAGAAAACAGTTTAGCACTACACTGAGGGATCGCGCGTTGAGTTGGTACATGAATCTTGTCCAAGGACTTGCACAACCTAAGCCATTGAATGAAATCAAGAACACATTGATTGGAGAATTTAAGAAACCTAAGTCAGAGTCCCAATGTATTATAGAGCTGAAAGAGATCAAGAAAAAGGTAGTCGAACCTGTTTGGGAGTTCAATCAGAGATTCAAGACCCTAACATGAAGATTGACCTTTAAGATCCCAGATGAGAAGAACAAAGAATGGTTGATCGTTTCCCTTTTACCACATATTAGATTTCCCCTGATGCAGCAGAATATTTCTTCATAGGAAGAAGCATTGGAGATCGCCATGAATCTTGAATCAGCCCCTATGGGAGAATCCATCTCAGGTATGAGCCAGATCATGATTCAGCTAACTAGTTTGTCTCTACAGGTCGAAGACATGAAGAAGGACAAGGGAAAAGTAAAAAGAGAAGACACCTGGTGTGTCATATGCAGATCAAAAGGTCATGACAAGGAAAACTTCCCTCTATTCAATGAATACTTGGCTTCTAGAGCACTGATCCCCTTGAAGAAAGTCACCTTACCTTGGTGCGAGGTATGCAAAAACAAGCATCGCCTTGGTGAGTTCTACTACATGAAAAAGTATGTCCAAACACCTACAAATATGTACTGTACATTCTGTAAATGAGTAGGAAATGATGATAGGGACTGTAGGGCTTATGATCTCATGCATGAGAGGTCGAGAGACATATATAAGATCCAAGGTGAAGTACATCAAGAAGGAAACACTACACAGTATAAATCCCCTAGGAGAGGAAACTACAATCCTCGCGGTGGATTTAGAGGAAGAAGAAGAGGAGGAGGAATGAGTCGAGGCCGAGGATAGATCATATGTTATAACTATGCACAACTAGGACACCTTGCAAGGGATTGTCAGAACCCTTGTACCACTTGCAGTTATTGCAACTCCTTCGAGCATGTCATTGAGGACTACCCCATGCTACTAGCTAAGCTTTAGGAAAGATGAGGACCCCATCAGAATCCGCAAGGACAACTAATATATGCTGAACCTCATGGAGCAGATCCTAGATTCATTGTTAGTAATCAAGGAGGTGTTGCTACAAGAGAGGATAGAATGACCCAAGGAAATATCATAGAAGACTCAGGTATCAGGAAAGTTGCAGAGAAGACCCAAAATTTTGACGTGAAGAAAGAAAGACAAATCTTTGAGGAATCAAGGCAAGAGTTCAAAGTAGATCAAGGTTCTTCCTCAAAGACATGACCATAAATAAGAGAATATGGGATGCCTCAGGCATTTGATCAGTCATTTTCTCCAAAAGAAGGAAAATAGGTAAGTAAGCTCATCGAATGTTTATACACTTGTATTAAGTTGATTCAAGATGAAAGTGTTGTACAAGAATTACATAATCTAATTAGGAAATATGAGCTAGGAAAGATAGATCCCTTACTGAATAGGGAAGTACACCAAATTGGTAAGAAGAGAAGGACGAATAAATAATTACACTTGAATGCTCAAATAGGAGAGTATGACATAGACTATGTGGTCCTCAACTTAGGGTCGGAGGTCAATGTCATGATGAAGAAAACCTGGGCACTGATGGGAAAACCCAAGATGATTTATTCTCCTTTCAGGCTTAGGATGGCTAATTAGCAAGTTGTAAGTCCATTTGGTAGATTGGAACATGTCCCTGTGGACATCGATGGAGTAAGAAAATTTGCATATTTTGAGGTAATTGAAAAATTTGATGACATTTTCCCTTACCTTGCGCTGTTAGGAATTGATTGGGCCTTTAACAATTCCAATGTAGTTGATTTGAAGAAAAGACACATGAACTTTGAAAGATATGGCCTTTGGTTCATTTTACCCTTAGATACAGATGAAGATCCGCGATACACAGAGCCCATCAGAGAAGAATACCACGCATACAGATTGGAAAACATTTACAAACTAACAGCCAGATAGCAGGATTACATTAACCCTACAGCCGATGGTAATCTAAGCTGGTGAAGTGAAATTGAATACTCATAAGACTCAGAAGAAGCACCAAAGAATTGGCATAATAAGATGTATGAAGTATTTACAATATGATGTGCTAGATTAACCAGAGATGTTCGCTGGATCAACACAATAGTGAGTAACTTACCCACATTTGATGGTCTGAATCCTTTGGAAGCCTTCCTATCAGACTTTGAAGAAAATGTACCAACACAACATAGATTGTTGGAAATGGATGAGGCCTTGAAAGTTACACCAGCAAGATGGCGGGGGATGCACAAAATTAACATTATAGACTTGACATAATGCCGAACTTTGATGATAGTGCGGTTCTCAGCCCAAGTAGAAAACTGCAAAGTGAGATACATAGGACAAATTTTCCCAAAAGAGCATGTGTGAAGCTATGAAGAGGCATGGAGTGACATTCCCTGAGAACAATGGGTACACAGATTTATTACTACACTGTATACGACCCCTATCAACTAGTACCTTCAAGCGGAACTACACCTCATCACTGCAGACTAGGAAGGTATGATACGGAATTTTGTAACCACCTTTTTATTTGAAATTGAATATCCATCAGTAGATCAAGAACTGCATATTATGAGATAGAAGGTCTTCGAAGAGGCATCTAGCCTCCCTATGGAAAAAGAAGAGGATGAATGGATTGAGCCTCTCCATAAATTGTAGAGCTGCTACAACATCAATACCTATGATGACGATGATCCTAGGAAGGTAAACATCATTGAAACAAAAGGCCAAAGAGATGTGGAAGGACCAAGAGTTGAGCTACCATTTATTGGTTCACGAATCAAGATTAAAAAAGTCAACATTGGGACAGAGGAGACACCGAAGCTTGCCAATGTTGGAGATTATTGGGATGTTGCTACCATTGACAAGATTACAGAGTTACTGCATGAATATAATGACTTGTTTCCAACCAAGTTCAATGATATGAAGGGTATCAAAGGACCTATGGGAGAGATGAGGATCCCTTTGAAACTAGGTGAGGAGATAGTCAAGAAAAGACCCTACATATTGAACCTAAAATACAAGAGAAAAGTGAAGATTGAGCTCGACAGAATGCTGGAAGCATGGATTATTGAACCTGTCGAAGAGTCGGAGTGGATAATCCCTATGGTAGTACAAGAAAAAATGGCAGGTGAGATCAGGATATGCGTGGATCTTAGGAAGTTGAATGATGCTTGTTTGCATGACCCTTCCCTACACCATTCACTGACGAAGTGTTAGACAATGTGGGAGGCCAAGAAGTATATTCTTTTACAGATGGATTTTCAGGATACCATCGGATTCAGATTGCTAGGGAAGATCTCCATAAGACCACGTTTTCTACAAAATGGGGGTCTTATCAGTATACAGTAATGCCATTTGGACTGAAGAATTCCCCATCCATATTTTCCAGGGTGGTGGTTGAAGCATTTAAAGAATTTTTGCATAAATTTTTAGAAGCATATTTTGATGACTGGACTGTGTTTAGTTTGTTGAAAAACCATATTGAATGTTTAAGCACATCTTCTTCTCACCATTTGGAGTGTTGTTAGGACATATTGTATGTAAGCATGGATTTTTGGTAGACCCATCTAAAATTGACATTATCGCTGATCTTCCACCTCCGACGTCTGTCAAACAACTACACACTGCGCTAGGGCATACTGGCTACTACAAAAAATTCATCAAAGGATATGCACAGATTACATCACGTATGGAGAAGTTGCTGAAGAAATATTGCTAGTTTAGCTGGACAGAAGAATGTGAGATGAGCTTTGACACACTGAAACAAAATATGGTTACTGTGCCTATTCTGGTTTTTCCAGATTGGAGTAAGGTGTTTCATGTGCATGTCGATGCATATTCCATTTCTTTGGGAGTTGTGTTAGCTCAACTAGGAACAAGAGACATCGAACATATGTTAGCTTNCCTAGTTGAGCTAACACAACTAAAATTAATTACACCACTATAGAAAGAGAAGGATTGGCCATGGTGTATGCACTGCAGAAATTTCTCCACTACTTGCTAGGAGGACACTTTAAAATGTTTACTGACCACTCTACATTAAAGTACCTGGTCAACAAGCTAGTGTTGGGGGGGCGAATATGCAGATGGATTTTTTTGTTTCAAGAATATGATTTTGAGATCATAGTTAAGCTTGGAAGGATGAATAAAGGCCCTGACCACTTGTCAAGGTTGGAACATGGTGAATAACCCACCAGTTTGGAGGACACACTGCCGGATGCATAGCTGCTAGTCATTACCAAGATTGATGAGCACTTTGTAGACATAGTCCAGTTCCTATCAACAGGAATGGCACCGAGTGAGTATACCGTCTCTCAGAAGAAACAACTAGTGTTGCACACTACAGACTTTTCACTTATAGTGGGACAACTATACAAGATGGGACCCGATGAGATATTAAGGAGATGCATTATGGAGACAGAGAGACCACTGATCCTTGCAGAATCTCATGAAGGCATCGCAAGAGGACATTACGCATGGAGAGAAACTACGCATAAGGTTCTGAGAGCTGGACTTTGGTGGCCTACCTTACAAAAAGATGCTAAAGATTATGCCAGAGCCTACGATGTATGACAGAGAGTTGGGAAACCGTCTAGATGAGATGAAATTCCATTAGCACCATGTATGACCCTACAAGCATTTGAAAAGTGGGCCATTGACTTTGTGGGACCTATAAACCCACCAAGAAATCACACAAGAGCAAGGTATATCATTACTGCGATAGAATACTTAACCAAATGGGCTGAAGCCAGAGTAGTCAAGGGGTGTAGTGCAACTACAACTGTGCATTTTATATTTGATGACATAATAACTAGGTTTGGATGCCCCAAGATCCTTATGAGTGATGAAGGCACACACTTCATCAATAAGACAATTGAATCCCTGACTGAAGAATTTGCAGTCCACCATCAGAAGAGTACACCTTACCATCCACAAGCAAATGCGACATTTGAAGCATTCAACAGGATCTTGGAGACCGCATTAATAAATATTTGCAGTGTGAATAGGGATGACTCGGATTTAAGAGTACCTACGGTACTCTGGACCTATAGAACCACTTGAAAGAAATTAATAATGAAGACCCCTTTCAAGTTGGTTTATGGTCTTGAAGTTGTTGTCCTGATGGAATACTTGGTGCCAAGATTAAGAACTGTTGCCTTTACAGGTATGGATGATACTGGCGTTGTTCAAGAGAGGCTTGTACAGTTGCTTGAACTGGAAGAAGACAAATTTATTGCAGGTTTCCACCTGCATGTTTAGAAGGGAAGAGAAAAGGCCTATCATGACAGGATAATCAAGAAGAAGGCATTCAAGCAAGGTCATTTAGTATTGGTGTATGACAGTAAGTTTATAAAACACCATGGGAAGTTCAGAACGCATTGGCTCAGGCCATATGAGATCGCTTATGTTACAGAAGGAGGAGTTGCACAATTGAAGACATTGAATGGAGAATGGAAGGAAGGATTAGTGAATGGGAGTCAGCTGAAGTTGTATTATGACAATCAGTTTCCTCATAGCTATCCATAAGAAGCATAAAGAAAAGGGTCCAGGTACTAGGTATAGTTGAAACTAGGTACCAGAAACAGAAAAGGCAGTCTACACAAGGAAGAGAGGCATGGAGAAGAAAGAAAAGGCTGCACTGCGCAGTCTACAAGTCGAAGTAGAACAGAAGGATCAGATCTGAAGTGTCTCGGGATGAGTCACAAGTGAGTGTTGGGGGACTGTTGGCCCTTGGTTATGGAAGGAAGTGGAGATCAAGGAAGAAAAAGTGGAATGCGCACTTGGTGGAAGACACTGTGACTGTCACTGGGTCGAAGTGAGAAAAAGAGCAGAAAAGATGGAGCAAAGTACGAAAATGAAAGTCGTGGGATTAGGAGATCAAGGATGAAAGATCAACAAGGAATATGGATCGAGGACAACTTAGCAAGAGAAAAAATCCATCGTTGGATTCTTTGGAGCACTGCGCGAGAAGGAAGGAAAGACAGGTTGGTGAAGCCCGGGAAAAGCGGGTCAAGTTGACCAAGGGTTTTGGTATCTATGGTTTTGGAACCTAGGATTCAGCCTAAGGCTATCGGTGAGGTATTTTAATGTATAAATAAAGGTCAAGAGGACCTAGGTCGAGTTAGTACAATATTGTTGTTGATCTAGCTATAGTAGTGTGGGAGAGATCATTGTATTATGAGAGAAGTGCTAAGAGAGAAAGTTCCTTCTGGTATTGTAAGATCTTCAATTGTGTGCGAAGGTCAAGTCCTGCAGCTGGGTGCTCAGGAAGGGGAGAGAAAGAGATAAGAGAAGGAAGATCTACTAGTTGAGAGCGCAGACAAGAACTGTATGCTTTATCTTAATAAATCATAAGCACAGTTCTGTGGATGTAGCCCTAGAGAGAGGGTGAACCACGCATATTTTGTATTGTGTGTGTGATTGGTACTTTGATCTATGTTGATGTTATATTGTTATTTTCATTTTTGTGTTAGATCATATCTATAACCGTGTAGGGTAGATCTAGCTTGATAAGTGATAGATGTATGTTGTGTTGTTGTTGTACTAGATCCACTTGATATTCCCTTGGTTGTAGACATATTTGTCATGAAACCCCCTCATAGCTTCCTCGGGTGAGACTGCATCTACTTCACAGGTTTTGCCGAAAGGGCCAGTATCTAGGGATTGTTGGTGCGCTCTTGAAGCTGAACCCTGGGTCTGCCCCTGTGTCAACAAGATGTTACAACTATAGTGGGTTTGTTCACAAAGCTTAGGATTGCTAGAATTAGAGGAGACAATCAATGAGGAGTGCTTCATATGGCATGGAAAGAAGAGAACATGTATCTTGGAAGGAAGAAAATGTTGAAAGAGTGGAAGCTCGGAGTAAAAGTACCTTGAAACAATGACACCTACAGAAGTGGATGAAGAAGACTGAACAACTAGACATTAATAAAGGCACAAGGAATGAGAAAATTATTACAATTTTTGAAGCATACGTAGGTTGTTGTGGGATACGTAATGTATATATGTGAGGTGACCTATATAAAGGTCACATACATAAGTGAGTTGTTTTTGGATCATGCCGTGTCCATGTGGAAAAAACCTCAAGAAGAGGAGTGTACATATGAGTTGTAGCATGATTTGATGGTATAACTTTATTTTGCAGGTTCTGACATGGTTTGTTGCAGGTTTTCATGATTATATTATTGCATGTGTGTTTTATGTATGTATGGTGATGACATATGGTTGAGTGTTGAAGATTATGCTTGAGGTCATGGATGCATGGTACAAACTTTAGTATGTGGATTTATGCATTCCTGATAAGGTATACTATTGGTTATGTTCTCAGTGATGTTATGGAACCTTGTCTATGATATATATCATGATGATGTGATGCTAGCTAGAGATATATCATTTATATATTAAGGGAAACTATTAGTACATGTTTAGAGGTACTATTGGTTCCTTAGTACTTGATGTAGTAAATCATTTTTGAGGCAGATATGTCATGGTTCATGGATGGTACATATGTGAGCTCCATTTCTATATATTATGATGTATTATTAGAGGCATATTTGTTGGATGTATTGGTGTATGAATTTGACATGTGGTTGATATACATATTGGGACATGTAGATGGTGAGTTGATGAGCTGGTTATGTTGTACATCATTGTTGAGTCATAGCTTGATCTATAGTTGATACATGATTGGTAGATACTTGGTACATTTGTTGAAGCACTTTGTAGAAATATGATTGGCACATGGTTTATGGTTGATATGGCATACATGTATGGGAACAAATCTTGATTGTGGTTCATATTGTTGAGGGTTTATGCATGGTTGATGCACTTGCTTTGGTACATGATGTATGGGATGATATATCTGAGACACTTGTTATGATCCTTGGTTGATATATTGATGGTTGAGATACATGGTTGTGGCACTTGGTTCATGGTAGAGGCATATCCTGAGTAATATGACACTTGTTTAAGGAACATGGATGGCACATGTTCTTGGAATATGGTTGATACACTCCATTGATGATGTATTATGGTATATTGTATGTTATTGATGTACATGGTTGAAGTACATGGGTGTGGTGCATGGTTGGCACACAGTATGGCACATGATGTACATGGTTGATGTTCTGTTCATGATTCTCTATTCATTGTTGACATATATTTTTCTTCATGATGTATGGTATGACATGATTTTGATGCATGGATGGGTCCAATGATTGTCATAGGAAGATCATATTATTATTGAGCAGTTGATGTATGTTCTAGTTGAGAAGTACCATTTGCAGCATAAGTAGATTGCAGTGGTAACATATTGTTCATTGTGTAGAGAAGATAGGGGGAGACATACCCATAGGGGGAGTGATGCACACCCCCTCTCTCTCCTCGGGGATGCTCGACCTATCGGTCTAGGATCATTTGAATAAAGGAGTCATATCGACTCTTCGGGCCTCTCCTAGACCCAAAACGAATTTACATAGGTCCCCTTTCCTTCAAAGTGTAGGTTTTTTCAACCCCGCAGGCTCTCCTAGCCTCTTTGAAGGTTTTGAATAATAGGCGCTATCTCCCCTCCTCCAGATCCTTTCCTTCATATGACCTTGGGCTATGCCTAGGAACCAAATCAAAGGGCACTATGGATCTTTGTCCTTTAGGTTTTCTCGACACACCTAATTACAAATACGACGAACTCTGAACTCTCAAACACACACAGAATGGATCTACTGTCCACACTCTTTTCATAGCTAATGACTGATATTTACTTCAGGAATTCAGTGTTCAGGAGTTTCAAATGATCCAAATACTTTTTTGCTGAATTATTCCATACCCGGAGTTATAGATCAAGTGCCACGTGTTTTCCCTGATCAACGGTCAATATATGCCCATTACTCCACTTCGGGCGACTTGCAGTCAATGCTCCTCTGCGTTCTTTCTTCCTTAGTATCAATCCTTTGAAGTGACAGATCCTCTACCATGCTTCCTGTTCCAATGGATGGTCCTGATGAACTTTGACACTCTGGACTTCGGGAGTTCTCATGCCTTTACTCCTCAATTCCTCCAGAGTGACTTTCCTCTGGAGTAAATCTCCACTCTCCACGTGTCTATGTAATCAACAGCTAAGGTTTTTTATTCTTACCTCTTGGCGCTTTAGAAAAATTTAGGTGATCACTCCGCTTTCCCCTATCTCCTTCCTTATGAAGTCCTCGATCTGTTGAGGCATGTCCCTCCCAGATCTATGGTCAGGATTTACTTTGGTAGTTCAGGATTTGGGAGTTTTTCAACCTCCTACCTTGCTTTCCTCTGGAGTGTACAACCTCCAAAGTGAGGGATCCTATGACACATGTCCCTCCTGATCCTTAGATTAAATGAACTCTGACACTCTGGCCTTCAGGAGTTCTGGCTCCTCCAACTCCACTTTCCTCCAGGGGGAATTTCCTTCGAAGTAGCAGATCCTTTGACACCTGTCCACTACCAATGGACGACTTTGATGAACTTTGGCTATTCATCCTTAAGGATTTCTTGCACCTTCTCACTCCAAAACCTCTAAAGTGACTTTTCTACGAAGTAGTAGATCCTTTGACACATGTCCTCACAGGATCAATGACTAGATCTATCTTTGACTCCCTTTGACTTTGGGAGTTCATCAACCTTGTTCACTGCTTCTTCCTCGAGTAATAAATCTCCAGACTTTGAGATCTCATGCCATGTGTCCTTTGTAACAGACGATTATGATCTACTCCTCTCTTTGGAGCTTTGAGAGTTTTTCACACTCCACGAATTAAATCTCCAGCAGTAATATTCCCTAGAGTTTTAAATCTGTTGACACATACCTCTTGACGACCAACGACAAAGATATACTCTGGACTTCAGAGCTTTGGTGATCTCTCTCACTCCTTTTCTGCAAACTCACAGAGTGCTTCTAATCTGTAGTTTCAGATATTTTTCCACATGTCCCTCTAGATGATGGATGGTCCATAATCACTTTGGGACTTCGACGAGTTTTCTGTCCTGTGCACTCAAAGAGATTAGATTATGTGCAATTTACCTGGATTCGACAGATGTCGGTCCTTCGTGCTCATATCCTATGGATGGGATATGTTCTCCTCCTTCAATTGGACTCCTAACTGATGGTCCATATCATTCCATACCACTCATCCAACGATGCCTATATTTTCTCCTCCATGCTACTGTGTATCCCTCTTGATATTGGGATAATTTAAATCACTCAAAGGCTATAGCCTTTGAACCTCCCTCTGCAAGCCCGACCACTTGGTCACTACGCTGGAATTCTTAGAAGCCCTATCTCTCATAAGCTTGTCTACTTCGAGGTGATCCAAACCTCAAATGCCTCCTCTAAACACCTCCAATCGTTCAGACTTAGAAGTTTTTCTAAGTTCCTCCTACGTAGCTCTTATATCTACTATCTCTTCTGAGATTTAGAGTCATGTCAGTGATTCTCATCCTATGCTCTCCTTGCAGAAACTGTGCACTCCTTGCACCAAATATCTATAGAATTTCAAGTTATTTCCCCTCAGCTTGAGAGTCAAAATTGACTTGGCCTTCGCAGTTCTTGCAATCACTGTTCATTCCTTGCATTGAAGTTTTCAAGAAGAGAAACAATTGAAACTTATAGAAACCTCACCGGTTTCCACCCATAGCCATGAAAAAAATACTCATGCATATAAACACACACAAATATGATTCATAGAACACATAAAACATAAATGGATATCATATGTAGGAAAAACTACTTTCTTTGAATGAAGATGAATGTATGTTACAAATGTGTACAGAGAATGGACTACAACAAAGTCTCAATTGTTTCTCCTATTCCTAATCCTACCTCAACTGGGTATATCTCCTCTACTCTACCTCTATTGGTTCTCTCTTTTTACAATAGGGATTCTCGAGATTATCCTCTCCACCACCTTGTTTCCATCACCGTATTAGTTAAGACACCTTATCCCTATGGCTCATTACAATGAATGAAGATTCAAACCTGAATAAGATCTATACCTTCTTACAGTTAACCATTAAGGAGACACTATCCACTACTTGTACAAAGGCATGGCTTGGCTTTACTCAACCTTACAACATAAATCTGTATAGGATCATATTTTAAATTTAAAAATGGGAGGGTTGGTGCCTCTCCCTTTCTCCAATGCGCACCTATGTGTTGGCTTGTTGGTGCATATGTTGATGTGGAAATATGCTCCTGCATCATACTCCACTGCTACGGAAAATTCATGAGCTCCCCAACTATGTTGAAATCTTCCTGGATCCCAAACTTCTTCTTGGAGTTGTCTTCCTGCTCCTATGCTATTTTATTGTTGATATTGTTGTTACTTCCCTGTTGTTGTTGTAGGTTCTCCCATGTTCAGCTTCCTCCTGCTGGTAGTCTCCTTTGTTGATCTCACCATTAGCTCCCTAACTTATTTTATTTCTCTATCCAACTTGTCTATTGGCTGGCTCCCTCAATGTAGTCTGCTCTGTTGCACTTCCTTCATCTGATCAAAGGGTAGATATTGATCTCCCATGTCTTCTTCCCCTCCTATGGCATTATCTTTCCATTCCTATCTAGGTCCATTTCCTACAATTCCCTCAATAAGATTCTGATGAGCTATCTCTGTTGACATATTGGCTTCCGCCAGTTCTTCTTTTGACACTCTCCTAGCTTCCTCCAGTTGCTCCTTGGGCTAGTATTCTCCTCTATCTTCCTCCAAATTAACTTGTTGGATGTGCCTTCTTTTCACTATCACCCTTTTCTCTAGGGCTTCAAATTATTCCCACAGATGAACAAATTCCATGATGTATTTTCCTCTTCTGTTGTATGGTTTAATTCTGCAGTCATCTCTTGTTCAGCTTCCTGGCTGAAAATTTTCAACAACTCTATTGAATTCTCTTCTGCTTCTCCTACATGGGAAGACTTCAATATATTATCCATTTCCTACTTTATGACAATCTCCACTAGCTATCCTTCTTCTACTGCATCTAAAACACATATGCTAGCCTCTTCTTGGTTGTTTGGAAGGAATATTTTGAGTCCTCCAATTATCATAATTCACCTTTGATCTTCCTCTTTGATGGTGGAAGTATTTAACTTCTCATCATCTTCATTCACATGGTCTACAAACCCACATGAATATTCATACAAATGAGGTCTTTCTTCCTCCTCCCTACCACATGTCAACATCCTTTGTTGATATGAACTCTCCTATGAGATCCTGAGACTTTTAGATAGTCTCATTCTACTACCCTTGGCCACTCGACAATTTGAAAATCCATCTCTTCCCTCCTGGAAGTTCATGAGACCTTTAGATAATCCATCTCATTTCCCACTTGACAATATGAATTTTCACTGCTACCCTCCTGGAAGTCTATGAAATCCTCAATTGATCTCATCTCATTTCCCACCTTGCAAATTGAAAATTCATCTCTGCCCTTCTAGCAGTTTATGATACCTTTAACTAATCTCTCTTCCTCATCATAGAGGTTTATTCCAACTTATGTACCACAAATGAAAACCAACTCCTCCTCTATGTCACTAAGGTTTTCAGCATGCCTCAGCCACCTTTTCAACACATGTTGATCTCCTCTAGCCAACAAATTTTTGACATCCCACTTTACTTTCCTCTTCAAGGGCCATTCATAAGTCCAACCTCCTTGTGCTTCTTCCTGCATCTTCAACATCAACTTTTCTATATCTTCTCTCACCTTCTCAAGCTCTTTATATTTATATGGGTGATCTTATCCTTAACCAAACCTATGGCCTTTAGTAGCCATCTTTGTCTATCTGTCGTCCTGGTAAGTCTGTTGATCACTCTTCAACTGAGAGCATCTCCAAATTCCTTCTGCAGCCCACCTGGCTATTCTAATTGAATATTGCACACTTGAAAACAACCACACACATAGTAATCAATACTCTGTCTCCTTCACCTGCTGTCCACAGATGATATTTAGCTTATGATACCAAGTGATGTTATAAGCCTATCTCTTTTCACCTTCTTTCTTTTGCCTGCGATTTGCAGACAAAATTTTAGCTCTTATAACACTTGATGCACACCCCCTCTCTCACCTCGGGGTTTCTATACCTCCCAATATAGGATCGTTCGAATCAAGGAGTTAGATCAACTCTCTAGGCCTCTTCTAGACCAAACACCAATTTACACAGGTCCCCCTTCCTTCAAAGTGAAGGTTCTCTCAACCCCGCGGGCTCTCGTGGCCTCTTTGAAGGTTTTGAATAACATGCACTAGCTCCCCTCGCTAGATCATTTCCTTCATATGACCTTGGGATATGCCTAGGATCTAACTCAAAGGGAGCCTCAGATATTCAGGCTTCGGGTGTTCTCGAAACACTTGATTCCAAATCCGACGAACTCCAAACTTGCGAGAACACATAGATAATATCTACAGTCCACACTACTTTCACATCCAACGACTGAGATTTACTTAGGGAATTTGGAGTTTGAGAATTTTGAATGCTCCAAATCCTTTTCTCCCAAATTTCTCTATACCTGGAGTTATAGATCGAGCACCACATGTTTTCCTCAATCAACAGTCGATATCCACCCTTTAATCCACTTCGGGCAACTTGTAGTCAACACTCCTCTGCGTTCTTTCTTCTGGAGTATCAATCCTTTGAAGTAATGGATCCTCCACCATGCATCCTGTTCCAATGGATGGTATTGATGAAATCTGACACTTCGGCCTTCAGAGTTTCTCATGCCTTTACTCCTCAATAACTCTAGAGTGACTTTTCTCTAGAGTAAATCTCCACTCTCCACATGTCTATGAAATAAATGAGTAAGGTTTTTTCTTCTTACCTATTGGAGTTTCAGATGACTTCCGGTCAATGCTCCACTTTCCCCTTGCTCCTTCCTTCTTAAGTCCTCAATCTGTTGACACGTGTCCCTCTCAAATCGATGGTAATGATTTACTTCATTAGTTCAAGTTTCGATAGTTTTTCAACCTCCTCTCTCTCTTTCCTCCAGAGTTTACGACCTCCAAAGTGAGGGATCCTATGACACCTATCCCTCCAGATCCAATGGCTTAAATGAACTCTGACGCTCTAGACTTTGGGAGTTCTGGATCCTCCAAACCCACTTTCCTCTGAAGTAGCATATCCTTTGACACCTATCCACTACCAATTGACGACTCTGATGAAATATGACTCTTCATCCTTTGGGAGTTATTGCAGCTTCTCACTCCAAAACCTCCGAAGTGACCTTTCTACGAAGTAGAAGATCCTTTGACACCTGTCCTCACAGGATCAATGACCAGATCTATCTTTGGCTCCCTTTGACTTTGGGATTTCTTCAACCTCATTCAATGCTTCTTTCCAAAGTATTAAACCTCCATACTTTCAGATATCTCACCACGTGTCCTTCGGAATGGACGATTGTGATCTACTCCACTCTTCAGGAATTTGAGAGTTTTTCACACTCCAAGACTGAAATATCCCGGAGTAATATTCCATGGAGTTTCGGATCTATTGACACTTACCTCCTGACTACCAAACACCAAGAGCTACTCCAGACTTCAGAGCTTCAGTGATCTCTCTCTCTTCTTGTCTGCAAACTCCAAGAGTGCTTCTAATCCAGAGTTTCATATCTTTTGCCACCTATCCCTTTAGATGATAGACAGTCCCTAATCACTTCAGTACTTCAAGACTTCAGTGATTATTCTCTCCTGTACACACAAAGATATTAGAGTCCGTGCACTTTACCTAGATCCAACAAATGTCAGTCCTTCATGATCATATCCTATAGATGGGATTTGTTCTCCTCCTTCAACTAGACTCCTAACCGATGGTCCAGATCATTCCACGCCACTGATCCAATGATGCATGTAGCTTCTCCTCCATGCTACTGTGTGTCCCTCTCAATCTTGGGATATTTTAAATCACTCAAAGGATGCAGCCTTTGAACCTTCCTCTGCAATCCTGACCACATGATCACTATGTTGAACTTATTAGAAACTCTATCCTTCCTAAGCTTGTCTACTTGGAGGTGATATGAACCTTGAATGCCTCCTCTGAACAACTCCAATCTTTCATACTTAGAATATTTTCTAAGTTCCTCCTACGCATCTCTTGTAGCCGCTATCTCTTATGATATTTAGAGTCCTGTCAATGATTCTCGACCTGGGCACTCCTTTCAGGAACTGTGCACTCCTTACACCAAAGCTCTTCATAATTTCAAGTTATTTCCCCTCATCTTCAGAGTTGAACTTGACTCAGCCTTCACACTCCTTTCGGGCACTATGTACTCCTTGCATTGAATCTTTCAAGAAGAGAAACAATTGAAACTTATAGAAACCTCACAGGTTTCCACCCATAACCATGAAAAACATACTCATGCATATAAACACACAGAGATATCATTCATAGAACAAAGAGAACACAAATGGATGTCATATGTAGGAAAAATAATTTATGTGTATTAAGATGAATGTCTGTTTACAAATGTGTACAAACACTGCTCTACAACAGAGTCCCAATTCTTTCTCCTATTCCTACTCCTACCTCAACTAGGTATCTCTCCTCTACTCTACCTCTACTGGTTCTCTCTTTTTACAAGAGGGCTCCTCAATCTTATTCTCTCCACCACCTTAGTGCCATCACTATTTTATTTAAGACACCTTCTCTCTATGACTCATTACAATGAATGAAGATCCAGACCTGAATCAGATCTGGACCTGCTTACAGTCAACCATTAAAGAGACCATATCCACTACCTGTACAAAGTCATGGCTTAGATTTACTCAACCTTACAACATAAATTCGTATAGGATCATATTTTAAATTTAAAAATGGGAGGGTTGGTGCCTCTCCCTTTCTCCAATGTGTGCCTATGTGTTGGCTTGCTCGTGCATCTATTGATGTGGAAAGATGGTCCTGCATCAGGGAGTTATTCTTCTTCCCATTATTGGTTGCAACACCATGATTCAAGAGGAGAGATTATTGGCATCCATGCCATCAGCATTGGATCATATTGATATCCCTTCTCCAAAGGGGGAAATATTATTTAGAGGAATCTCAAAGGAATCCACACAGGGGGAGAAGACCTAAGGAGAGAACTACCCTTTTCCATTGATGTCAAATTGGGAGAGATAGTCAGATTGTTTTGGAAAGATGAACATTGATGAGGATTGTTGATCATAGAGGGAGCATGAGCATTTCCATGACTTGGTGTTGACATCAATGTTGGTTTTTCCATCAATGCCAAAGGGGGGTATTTTTGTACTATGTTGTCATTGATGTCAATTATTGTCATAGTGATGTGTTTGTATCAATTATATATTGATTATTGGTTATATGATCATTGATGTAATTATTTTCAAAGGGTTGTTGTCAAGTGGTGTCATAATGATGTTTTGATATTAAAATGAGTTGTATCATTGATTTAATGTCATTGTTGATAGGAATAACTAAATGGATAAACTCCAAAGTGGTCCCCTAATGGTGAAAGCCCTCATGGGAAGACACTCTTGGATAAATTTCTCAAAGTGTTCCCCTTATGGTGAAGTCCCTCATGGGAAGACACTTTTTGAATTCCAAATGGTTAGGTGTTTGAGTATCCTAGTAGTGTGGTTATGGAAACCAAGTTTTATTGAGGAATAATGTAATGAACATCAACTAAGTTGTAGGAGAAACTATTCTAGATGGATATAATATTTCATGCAATTTTCATTGATATGTGGAACACCACATAACTCCTCAGAGTTAGAAATTTATGACCGTGTGAAGATGGAGAACCCTCATGTGCTATCTATAAGCCCCTAGAAGGTCAAATAAGTCAAGAAGCTCAAAGAAGTAAAATTATTCTAGAAGATCCTAGAAGACGTTGACCAATCAAAGTGGTTAGTCATGGTTTAAGTGGTTGCAACAAGAAAACAATCAAAAATAAATTAGTTGCAACTAGAAGTGGAGAGTTTACTATTTGTTGAAAAGTGGTTGTAAGTGGACAAGTGATTAGAGGTTAGTTATCCCCAAAGGAAGGAAGTTGGGTAAAATATCTTAGATGATAACCCCTAGAGAAAGATACTTGGAGAAGTATAAATAAGAGAGGAAGGGTCTCTTGTGAGTGTGATCTTTGAGCATATTGAATATCCATTTGTGAAAGGTTATTTGGGAAGGTATTATTGATAGAGAAAATTCATGGCATAAAAATCGCGACAAAAGAATCACGGCAACAGAACCATGGAAAAATAATCGCGATAGAAAAACCACGACAACATAATCATGACAGCATAACCGCAGCAGCATAATTTCCAGAGAAAAACTGTAGAAGCAAAAGCACGACAACAAAATTGTGATAGCAAAACTGCGACATCAAAATCATGACACCAAAACCATGACAACAGATTTGGCAGTTGCTGAAAGTTGGAATTTCGGTAAGAAAATCAGATTTTCATATTGGAATTGTTTCAATTGTTTCATAGTATGGTATTGGTATTCATGATTTCTGTAGGATTACAGGTATGGTTTTGGCACATGGTCTTGTGTAAGGTTTTGTGGTATTTGGTTTATGGAGAGTATGGTGTATTGCTAGAGGTATCTTGTTGGTTAACTTGGTGATATTGTGAATATGGTTGAGAGTTGAATTGATTATTGATCTTTGTGATTAGATCATATTTGGATGATGATATGGATGAGATAGGTTGAGGTGACATGTTGCTCTGACAGGTTGTGTTGTGCATAGTTGATGCACTTGTCTTGGTATAGACTGTTGGTATAGTTTCATATATTTATTTATGCATACAAGATAGGTATTATACTTGAGGGTTGGATCCCTCACATATCAGTTGGTGCTGAGATATGTAGGTTGGGTCTTGCAATTGAGAGTTGGTGCTCTTTTCAGTTGGTGCTGATAAAACCTGATATTGTAGTCTCCTGTAACATATAATACAAAAATCTTAAACATATATATCATGCTATTTGTGTTCATTATTGTGATGGTTCAAAGTTCTTTATTGTTGATGTATGTTGTTGAGATATGTAAGAAACTAAGTGTGAATGGAACTAATGAGTAAATGGTGATTTCTAACTAATTTTTTGTAAGTAGTGTAATAAGAGCCTCACACCGATTCACCTCCCCTCTCAGTGTGGTTGGTGAGTCCAACATTAACATTGATCAATGAGTGGATCATATCATCCCAGATACAATCAGTCCCTATTATCACTCAATACAACAAAAACACAACAAACCCTATCATTTTACATGGATTTCAAGGAAAATCACATCTTCTAGTAGCTCCTCGTCCATGTCCTCACCTTCAAGAAGGTTCATGATATGATTTTGATTTGGGGGTTTCTTTTCTCCTACATTGATACTACCCAAATTAAAAGAATACAAAATTTGAATGTGAATCCTTATAGCAACCCTTTTGCATATAATAATGAAATTTAATATATTATTCAATAACTATTGGATTTAGGTGTCATTGACCCAAATACTAGTTCTTACTCATCGCTAGTGGTCATGGTAATAAAAAACAAGGAAATGATAACATATGTATTTGATATGTATTGGATCATTATATTGTTTTTCATCTATCTCTATGCTCTAAGAGTGGAAAACAATTGGAGGAATCAACTTGTAGGGTTATCTTAATGGCAGGTCCCAGTTTGGAAAATTGTGTTTTGAAACCTTTCAGAGCCATTTTGAGGCATCAAATGACATTTTTTGGGTCAAAAATTTCCCAATGAGTCTTGGACATGATGATTCTATTCTACACATCAATACCTTTCCAATGGTGTAAAAATAGTGTCAATTAGAGATCGTATGCAAAATTTATGCCTATCGCAAGTTGAACTACCGTGTTGACCACCATGGTACGAGAGGATGCCAGGTTAGCTCTCGTTACTTAGGCACATGGGGATATCCACGTGAGGAATTTCAAGAAGAGGATGGAAGGTACAAAACCTTATCACAATTGAGGGTTGAGGAAGTCAAACCCTAACCCTTGAATACTATCGAGATATGTTAAATATTGGGCCACTAGGAGGAGAAGGGGTTCTGTTAGCTCCCAAAATGAATCCGTCACTATGGTTGCATTTTGTGGTTAATAGCATGGCTATTGGTAGTTTTCTCAAGTTTGGTTTTGAGTTTTTCCAGTAGCAAGACTTAGGTTTTGATTTTTGTCTTAGAAATAAGACGACCCATAAAGGTATTCTCTTTAAAATTTTCATAAAATTCTTTCAATAGCTAACGCATGATTTAAAGATGATGGTTAGCTGGTGAAAGTGGTGATTTTCAACAGCTAAAGAACATTTCTCACGGGTCGTGCGCTGGTGAAAGCAGTGATTTTCAACAGCCGAGGAGCGCTTCCCACGGACCATTAACTGATGAAAGCAGGGATCACGTGTCTTTTATCCACGTTTTAAAAATCAAATGATGATACACTCAGCCCATGTCATGCAATCGAGTGTGATACGCTGGTGAAAGTGGATAATGATGGAGACTCGGGTTTGCACGTCTAAATCGGATTGCAAAGTGGATCTCATTCAATAACGCATGCTTCACAATCATGGCGTCGGAAATGGAAAATTTGAATCCATCATCGTAGGTACAGGTGTAGTACTTCTTGGCTGATGACATCAAATCGGCTCATCACTTCCCCAACACGCATCGCTCACAAATGTATGCTAAGTTTTTAATGTTGAAAGATAGAGCCGAGTGCTTTCACCAGCACAAGACCTCGGCCCGAACATCAGATTGCAGTGCTTGGTGTGAAGAATCATTTGAGATTTTGAATCACAAATGGAAAGGAGACGTAGTGGCGCATTATTGAGAAAAGAATTGGATAGTCTGTCTTTCCTACAGGCACACCCAGAAGTGCAAAAACACTTCTTAAATGCAGGTTGTATGGAGTATGTTGAGAAGCTACAGAATGGTTGTCACCAATCAACAACAGAGGCTTTTGCTAAAATGTTTGACGGGAATAAGGCCTGTGTTGGGTCCTTGGAGATCATTGTGGATGAAGCTGCCATCGCTGCAGCGACCAGCTTACCAAGATCAGGCCAGAGCTGGTTCAAAACGACTGCCACCAAAAACTTAAATTTTAGAGCATATTTGAAGGAAGAATTCAAACATAATGCATGGAAGAAGAGCATGCTAGTTTCACATTTAGAAGAGGAGTGGCAAGAGTTGTTTAAGGGCATCCAACTCTACATAACTTCAAAAGGCAGGTAAGACAAACTGATGTTGTATCATTTCAAGCTCTTAGACCATTTCACAGGTAAAACTCTCCTAAACCTACCTTTCTTCTTGCACAAGAGATTAACTAAGGTCTGTAAAAAGATTAGAGCTAAACCTCTAAGCATGAAGAACACTCTTTGCCACTTTGGCCTTATTAAATTGATCATTCTGGAGGAGCTAAGACAAAAGGGAAGGACCTGGCAACATTTTCTTTTTTGGGAGGGATTTGAAACTCAAACTTAGCCTGTGAATGAATAGAGGAAAGCTGGAAAGAAGAAATGACTCCTCAAAGAAGATCGAGGAAGAGGAGAACCCTTCCAGGACCTCTAGAAGATAGAATCTCTGGTGTGAAATCTCACAGGTCAAAGAAAAAATTGAATTTTGAAACTACTACAGAGCAGCCTATAGAAAGGAGAAAAAACATTTTAAACCTACCCTACACAGACTCAGAACCAGAGCAAGAAGATGAGAACCCTGCCATCAAAAGTCCTGAACATTCCATTGAGTTTGCACATAATTGTGAGACCTTTACTCACACCGAGGAAGGGGAAACATCAAAGAGTACTAAGTCGAAGAAAACACAGAAAATCAAGCATCTCAAAGAAGTGATCGCTCAACAGGAGGTCTTAGAGAGGGTAATAAAGGAAAGATACAAGAAGTTGTCTGATAATTTTGCAGAAACCAATGTTGCATTTGAAAAAATGGCTCGTGAAAGTGTCAAGGAAAAGAAGAGGAAACATAAAATCACCAAAGACTATAATAGTCTATGGTGGCTAGCAAAGCACCTTAAAAGGAAAATCAGAAAATTGAAGCAAAAGAAAAAATCACACCCAGATTTGCAAGTGATTGCTCAGGTTGCTGTGAACATGCAAGGGGATAAAGAAAAGACACATTGAGTTTTGATGGAATCACAGTTTTGGAGGTGAAAGTTCATTTTGGGCTAAGGCGGAGCTTTCACCAGCGCACAACGCAATTTTATGACTAGTTAGCTGGTGAAAGGCACCGCTTTCACCAGCTAACCAGTGAATCATAAGGCGAGTTAGCTAGTGAAAGAAAAAAACACATTTTTGAAAGCTAAGGACATAGCAGGTCATTTTTCATAGGTTTTAAAGAGGTTCCAGAGTATCAAAGGGATAAAAACTCGATCGAAAAAGACTCTGCATCAGAGATTCGTGGGAGTTTTTGAGAACCACATGCTAAACTGATTTCCTCAAGTATCGCCTATGAACATTGAATAAATCCAACTGTCAAGACAGGTGCCTTTGCCATGTTTCATAACATCACAGATTCCAGGAGCTGAAGAATACAAATGTCAAATTTTGAGATTGAAGACAATTCGAATGCTAGTCTAGTTATTAAGTCTTTGTTATCAAGTTGCTTAGTTAGATTTGAATTGCTATTTTTAGATCCAGATCCAAGTTTTTAGGATCTTAAAAAATGATTGTAAAAGGCTATAAATGCCTATCTTTTCTAAGAGACAAGGGTTCAAACTGGGAGATATTTTGTGCTACTGTATAGACTCTTATTTGCAGAAATAAAGTTCAGTTTCTTTTCGTTTTCAATATCAGAAATATCCATCTTTCCTTTTCTGTACTTTGTTTCAGTTTATTTTAGTTCATGAAGACTGGTATCTCTTTATTAAGCTCATATACTTGAATTAAATGATTTCTCTCTATCTTGCATTAAGC
>JASDQU010884021.1:13542-33893 GCA_032191745.1 Picea mariana | reverse complement strand
TTTTATTTTAAGAGAAGAAAAAAAAAGTAAAGTAAAATGAGAATGGAAATTAAATTGAAATAAAATAAAATATATTAATAATAATAAATTAAAAAATATAAACCATTTTATTTTAAGAGAAGAAAAAAAGGAAAAGTAATATGAGAATGGAAATTGAATTGAAATTGAATAAAATATATTAATAATAACAAAGAAGTAGAACTCCTTATATATTGGAAAGTAAAATGAAATATTGGAACTAATAATTAAGAAATTAAAAATATCAAAATGAAATAATAAGAAAAAACAAACATTAAAAAAAAAGAGCAAAATGAAAAACACAAGTAAGAAAAGATATATAAGGAACTCAATGAGAGGGAGAGGATTCACAAAGACCATAAATTGAGAAGGGAAATAATACCATGGAGTTGGGGGAACAAATTAAGAGAGATATTTGTGATGAAAAGTCAATTAATAATAAGATAACAAGATTAATTTGATGTTAACCATCTTCCAAAGTAATTATCTTGACGTAGATTTTAACTTCTATTATTAGGAAATGGGGAGTTTCAATCGGGAATTTTAGTCTGGAATAATAAATTGTGGACCAAATGTTTTATTTTTAGAAGAGACCTTAATTTTAGCATTGTTTACATATCTTTCTCTTATATAATTCAACTTTTAATGTTAAATGATGCATTTGGTATTCACTTAGTTATGTTGAATGTGTCTTTTAAGGGACACATCACCCTCATTTTTTGTCACTAAAGACAGATCGACATTTACCATAAATGTTTGGAAATCCCCTGCCACCTATCCTCCTATCTCTACCCATGAGTTCCTCTCCATGAGAAGACTTCCTTGCTTTTGTCCACCGACTTGTTGTATTGTAAATGGAACTCCATTCTTGAGAGATTATAAAACATTAATATAATATGTAATGTTAATCATAACCAAGGTTCAATTCTCAACCATTATTCAAACATCTCATACATGTACCTCTACCCACAACATTACCATTTAAAGTATATATCTAAAATAAGAACGTTGTCAAAGTCACAGGAGTCATTTGCACACTTTGAAATTTCTTTGTTCTTATAAATAAAGGATTATCATTAACAACTATGGGCCCCAAGGTCATTGGATTAAATAGACTATTCCACAACATGCAATTTCTTCTTGTTTGACTTTCTCCAACAAAATCAATGAAAAACATTGTCTCCAACATTAAATGGTGATTATGCACTAGTGATTATATCAATCATTAACCCAATTACTTTGAGACTTTCCCCGTGTTGTTTTTTCCTTTCACATTGTTTTTAATATTAACTACATTAAACATCATATGTTAAAAGTAGGTGATATTAAACATAGATCCGAAATTTGCAACTATTGATGGGGATCATGCACCCAATGGGCATGTCAAGGAAAAAAAATGACCCTAGATAACAAACAACCATGTGGATACAAATCCACAAACTTCGCAGATAATTATTGTGCTAAGATTAGAAAACAATTTCATAGAAATTTTTATACAATCTTATCACATGAGACTATGATTAATATGCTTGTTGTCCAAGAATTATTGAAAGAAGGTGACGAAGATTAAGGGTCTGAAATAAGACCCGACAAAGAAAGAAATATCAAGATTTCTGAAAAAATTGAATGGGAAAGGCTAGATAGGTGTTTTGAGGAAGAACATCGAGGACGGTGTTCCTTTAAAGGGGGAGGGTATTGTAACATACCTGTTTCCCCCAGCTTGTATTTAATCATAAAATAGGATTACCATGCTAACGCATGTGGACAATGTAAATGTATTATTGTTTGAGTTGCCAATAAGTGAATGTGGGGGTGAATCCTTGAAAGTACTAGCCATGATATCACTAGAGGAAATAATGTGAAAACTATAAGAGAGGGATCATTATAACAAATAACCCCAAATTTCCCTTGATGGGGGTAATAAATCTCCTTTGGATACCAAGAAGAGAAACAAGTTATTGAAGAAAGGAAAAGTGGTTGAATTATCAACCACTCCCATGAATGGAAGCATGTTCTGACTGTATAATATCATCCCGAAGTACCACTGGGTATTACAGACCAAGCTAACCTGAGTTCCCTTTTGATAGAAGAGACAGGATGGGTTGAGAACCATCCTGTGGAAAAGATATAAGAAAATTGATAAGAAGAATGTGAGAGCTCCCCAATAGATGAGGAAGAGAAGGTCGTGAGCTTGATGTCGAGTGAGCATCTGATAAACCTTGCCCAGGGCCATAACAGAGAAAGAAATCTCTGAAAGCTTGCAGAGAATAGAACCCGAGAGGAAGCTCAAATAGAGAAAGAATCCTTGAGAACTACGAGAGTTCCCTGGTGATATCATGGCTTGGCATGGGGGTGGCCAGAGTGCTAAGAATGAATTCCTCTGAGCCTATGGCCAGTTGGAAGGATGAACACCCATAGTCACATAGTTGGCTACCACCTATAATAGTTAAGCAATCGCATATCTTGTGTATTTAAGTGGTATTATGAATTAAATTTGGATATCCTATGAATGTTGCAGGGATGGATATGTTTTCTTAATGATTTATACTGTACCCTTTTTCTATCTTCTTGATTGTGTAATTAGGAAAGTAGGAAATGGTATGAATTGGACATGTTTTTATACTTGTAAATGCTTGCGTCCTGTAGTGGCTTAATCCAGAGCCACGAACTGCGAGTTCGTCGAGTGTGGGCATAGTTTCATGTATGCATGTCGACCCTCCTAGTCATTCTGAGTCCCTTAGAAGATGGAGTTTGTTAAGCTCGGGAGAGGTAGTACATATATGCATAGGCTCTCTGTGAGGCAAGCAGAGACCGAGAACCACTTAAGTTCTAGAATTGATGAAGGAGCGCAAGAGTTGTGCAAAAGACCCTTATAAGTGCTAAGTTCAAGAGAAAGAGCACAATGCTCTTAAATCCTTCATAACTGATGAATTTTAGGAAGGATATCAATATTCAAGTATTAAAAGGGAATATCCTTTCATTTGGAAGATGAACGGATGAGACCTTTTGAGAGGATCCAAGGATATATCGGGACCCATCTTGACCATCGGATCTGTGATTTCAGAGTTTGCGCAATAGGAGAATCACGCGTTGTTGCAAATAAACCTCCGAAAACTGAATTTGTGATGTGATATCAACCATAGATCTAAGGATCTATCAGGACCCACCTTGACCGTCGGATCTGTGAGTGCGGACTTTGCAAGATGGGAGAATCACGCATTGGTGCACTTGATAGGTATATATATATATATTACTATGGTAGGCTGGATTCTTAGCCAAGTAAATAGCACTTTGACTATCACAAAGTAACTTTTCTTTATCCTACATCCTTCCAAACTCACCAATCAAAACTTTCAACCAAACTTCCTCTTTGCAAGCATGTGAAGCAACTACGTATTCTTCTTTGGTGGTAGATAAAACAACAATGTTCTATAGCTTTGACATCCAACTAATAGCTCCACCTGCAAGAGTAAAGACATACCCTGAAGTCGACCTTCTCTTGTCTAAATCACTTGCAAAATCATAATCCACATACCAACAGACTAACTCATGACCACTATCATAGGTAATACAGTAATCACTTGTGCCCCTCAGATACCAAAGCACCCATTTCATCGATGCCCAATGCTCTTTACATGGATTTCCCATATACTTGCTGACAACCTCAACTGCATGTGAAATATTTTGCCCTGTACTAACCATTGCATGCATTAAAATTCCTACTGCATTAGCATATGGTATTCGAGACATATATTCCTTTTCTTCTTTTGTACTAGGACATAAACTTGAAGAAAGCCTAAAATGGGAAGCCAAAGGTATTGAAACTGGTTTCACATCGTTCATACCAAACCTCAAAAGTACATTCTCAACATACTTCTATTGTGACAACCAAATCTTACCATTCCTCCTGTCTCTGAATATCTCCATCCCCAAAATCCTCCTTGTTGCTCCTAGATCTTTCATATCGAACTTCCTAGCCATCTGAGCCTTTAACCTATTGCTCTCAGTTATGCTTTTACTTGCTAAAACAATATCATCAACATACAATACTAAGATAATGAATATGTTATTATTCAATTTCTTAAAGTATACACAATGATCATACTCACTCCTTGTATAATTTTGGCTCACCATGAAAAGTCAAATTTCGTGTACCATTGTCTGGGTGACTGCCTCAGACCATACAATGATTTCTTGAGCTAGCAAACAAATTTCTTTCTACAATTCTGAATGAACCCTTCAGGTTGTTCCATGTAGATCTCCTCGTCCAAATCTCCATGTAAAAAAAAGTCGTAACATCTAGTTTCTCCAACTCCAAATCAAGCAATGTTACTAATGCTAACACAATTTGAATTGAAATAGTCTTTACAATTGGTGAAAAAATCTCATGAAATTCAATACCTTCTTTTTGAGAATATCCTTTCACAACCAGCCTTGATTTGTACCTTTCCACCTTATCATCAACACCCTTCTTCAGCTTGTAGACCCACTTGCAACCTACAGTTTTTATGTCTCTTGGAAGTTCTACCAGGTCTCATGTGGCATTCCTCTCTAATGTCTTCATTTCATCATTCATTACTTCTTTCCATTTCTCACTGTTACAACCTTTCACATCTTCCTGGTAGAACGAAGGTTCATCATCATTAGTACTTAAAGAAACCGATGAAATAAAATCATCATACCTTCTTGAAGGAACTTTGACCCGCGTAGATCTCCTTAGGAAAGTTTGTGGCTCATCCACATTCTATTGATTGTTATCATCAACCATGTCTTCTTTTGCATGAAAATCTTCATGAACATATTTAGAGACTTGTTCGTGTTCACTTTCATATATATTTGAACTGGTTTCAAACTGAATCTATTGATACTTAGGTACTTCTTGTTGTTTCATTTGAACATCTACATCTAATTTGACGAGATATGATTCATCAAATATTACATATATGTTAATGGTGATCTTGTGGGCAGTAAAATCCCACAACCTGTACCCCTTAATACCATCACCATATCCAACAAAGATAAGCCTTTTTTATTTTGGATCTAGTTTAGAACGTTGATGTTTCTGAATTAGAGCATAGGCTTCACAACCAAAAACTTTAAGATTAGAATAATTACAAGGATTACCTGTCCATACCTCTTCTAGAATTTTGCACTCTATTGCTTTTGATGTTGATAGATTCACCAGATAACAAGTTGTAGTCACTTCTTTTTCCCACAATTCCTGTTGCAAGATAGTGTTACTAAAAATACTCTTTTCTCTCTCTAGAAGAGTCTTGTTCATGCATTCAACCACTCCATTTTGTTGAGGAGTATAGGTAGTGGTTTTATGCCTATCAATCCTAAAATCCTTGAAGTAGTTCTCAAATTCCATTGACATAAATTCACCACCATTATTAGTTCTTAAATATTTAATGGATCTACGAGTGCTCTTTTCCACTAAAGCTCTAAACTGCTTGAAAACAATAAATACATCAGCCTTACTTTTTAACATATAGATCCACACCTTCCTAGATAAATCATCTATAAAAGTTACAAAATATGATGATCCTCCATATGAAATAGTAGGGCATGGTCCCCAAACATCATAATGGATATAATCAAGGATTCCTTCACTGATGTGTCTTCCGGTTTTAAATCTCTACCTATTCTATTTTCCATAAATACAGTGGTTGCAGAAATCTAACTTTAAAGACTTTAGACTAGGAAGTAACTTGCAATCAGAAAATACCTTGAATCTTTGTTCGCTCATATGGACCAACCGTTGATGCCACAATCGAACAATATCATTGTCTTTCTCAGATACTGTTGTTGCATGATCTGACTCAGTTCTTCCTTCTAACAAAAATAGGTTACCGACCTTCTTCGCTTTTATAACCAATAAAATTCCTTTGTATACTTTCATAACTCCAACTTGAACAATACTCTTATATCCTTCAGTATCTAAGACTCCGAAAGAAATTAGGTTCATCCTAATATTATGTACATGTCTTACATTAGTTAGTATTTTAATAGTTCCATTAAACATCTTAATTCGAATGCTACCAATTCCCACAACTTTACATGAGATATCATTTCCCATGTAAACTATTCCATCATCTACAGACTGGTAAGTAGAAAACTAGTGTCTATGAAGACACATGTGATTTGAAGCACCAGAATCTAATAACCATTGTTGATCATGACATGAACCAATACTAATTGATAAAACTTCATCAATCATACCTGAACCTGTTTCAGTTGCATTTGCTTCCTTCATCTCTTTTGGAGAATCTTCTTTCAGGCTTGTTGTCGCTTCCAACAATCCTTCTTCCGGTGTCCATATTTTCCACAAAACTAACACTTAAGATTTCTCTTTTTGCCCTTTGACTTTGACCAAGAGAAATCCCTCTGACCCTGTCCTCTTTCTTTAGGTCTGCCTCTGATCACCATTGCTTCAGATGTAGAGGTTCCTAAATTGGATATCTTCCTTGTTTCCTCAGACAGTAAAGCTCCAACAATATCATCAAACTCAATACTTTATGTTGAACTGAAACTAATAGAGGTAAAAAAATGATCCCATGACGTGGGCAAAGAACACAATAATGTAATTGCCTTATCTTCAGATTCGAATTTCACTCTCGTGCTATCCAACTGGACTAAAAGAGTATTAAAAGTATTTAAATGATCAACTATTTTCGTACCTCCCTTCATGTACAAACTGTACAATTGTCTTTTCGGGAAGATCTTGTTTTTCAAGGATTTCTTCATATACAAGCTTTGTAGCTTCATCCATAAACCGACTGTTGTCTTCTCCGAGGCAATATTGAACAGAACATCATCGGCCAGACACAGACATATGGAACTCAGTGCTCTTGCATCCATATCATCCCATTCATCATTTTTTATGGTTGTGGGTTTCTTTTACTTTCCCAAAAGTGCCTTCACCATGCCTTGTTGCACGAGTAGATCATACATCTTAACCTTCCAGATCTCGAAATTTCTCTTGCCATTGAACTTCTCAATTTCAAACTTAGCACTCTATGTCTTTTCCATTAGAGGAAACATTCCAAAAAACACCACTGCTTGTAATAACCAAGGCCCTTTGAAAAATAATGTGGAGGAATAATGGTTTAAACTTTACAATATTTAATAAAAGATTTAATAAAAAATCCTTTTACTAACTTTTCCTTTTAATTAAAAATAAAAAATAACAAAGGTGACCTTTTTAACCATTATTCACTTTGAGATAATAAAAAAACACTTTTTAATTCCTCCACCTTTACTTAATCCTTTTATTCCATAAAAAACCTTTACTTCATTCACCCACGTTGATGTGTTCACATTTTAAAATAAACAAATTCAATTTTTTTGAAAAAACCCGAGGGACTGTATAGAAAAGAAGGGGATGACTAATCCTGGGCCTAGAGAGTGAGTGACTGCAAGGAATAGGAGACCTTAATAGTTCTCGTAAACTATTGATTGGGATCACGAACATGATGGGTAGTTCTTCCCATGAAAGAAAACCTTGGCAAGGCAAGATGGATCACCCGAGGGACTGTATAGCAGAGAAGGGCATGCTTGATCCTAGGCTTGGAGGGTGAGTGACTGCAAGGAATATGAAACCTATATATTTCTTGTAAACTATTAATGGGGATCATGCACCTAATTGACATGTCAAGGAAAAAAAATGACCCTAGATAACAAACAACCATGTGGATACAAATCCACAAACTGCGCAGATAATTATTGTGCTAAGATTAGAAAACAATTTCATAGAAAGTTTTATACAATTTTATCACATGAGACTATGATTAATATGCTTGTTGTCCAAGAATTATTGAAAGAAGGTGACGAAGATTAAGGGTCTGAAATAGGACCCAACCAAGAAAGAAATATCAAGATTTTTGAAAAAATTGAATGGGAAAGGCTAGACAGGTGTTTTGACGAAGAACATTGAGGACAATGTTCCTTTAAAGGGGGAGGGTATTGAAACATCCCTGTTTCCCCCAGCTTGTATTTAATCATAAAATAGGATTACCATGCTAACACATGTGGATAGTGTAAATGTATTATTGTTTGAGTTGCCAATAACTGACTGTGGGGGTGAATCCTTGAAAGTACTAGCCATGATATCACTAGAGGAAAGAATGTGAAAACTATAAGAGAGGGCTCATTATATCAAATAACCCCAAAATTCCCTTGATGGGGATATTAAATCTCCTTCGGATACCAAGGAGAGAAACCAGTTAATGAAGAAAGGAAAAGTGGTTGAATTAATAACCACTCCCATGAATGGAAATATGGTCTGACTGTAGAATATCAACCCGAAGTACCACTGGGTATGACAGACCAGGCTAACCTAAGTTCCCTTCTGGCAGAAGGAACACGATGGGTTGAGAACCATCCTGTGGAAAAGATATAAGACAATTGGTAAGAAGAATGTGAGAGCTCCCCAACAGATGAGGAAGATAAGGCCGTGAGCTTGATGCCGAGTGAGCATCTGATAAACCTTGCCCAGGGCCATAACAGAGAAAGAAATATCTGAAAGTTTGCAAAGAACAAAACCCAAGCAGACGTTGAAATAGAGAAAGAATCCTTGAGAACTGCGATAGTTCCCTGGTGATATCATGGCTTGGCATGGGGGTGGCCAGAGTGCTAAGAATGAATGCCTCTGAGCCTATGGTTAGTTGGAAGGATGAACACCCATAGTCAGTGAGTTGGCTACCACCTGTAATAGTTAAGTAATCACATATCTTGTGTATTTAAGTGGTATTGTGAATTAAAGTTGGATATCCTATGAATGTTGCAGGGATGGATATGTTTGCTTAATGATTTATACTGTACCCTTTTTATTTCTTCTTGATTGTGTAATTAGGAAAGTAGGAAATTGTATGAATTGGACATGTTTTTATACTCGTAAATGCTTACGTCCTGTGGTGGCTTAAGCCAGAGCCACGAACTGCAAGTTTGTCGAGTGTGGGCATAGTTTCATGTATGCATGTGAACCCTCCTAGTCGTTCTATGTCCCTTAGAGGATGGAGTTTATTTAGCTCAGGAGAGGTAGTGCATATATGCACAGGATCTCTGCAAGGCAAATAGAGACCGGGAACCACTTAAGTTCTAGAATTGATGAAGGAGCACAAGAGTTGTGCAGAAGATCCTTCTAAGTGTTAAGTTCAGGAGAAAGAGTTCAATGCTCTTAAATCCTTCATAACTGATGAAGATTAGGAAGGATAGCGAGATTCAAGTATCAAAAGGGAATATACTTTTGTTGAACGGACGAGACCTTTTGAGAGGATCCAAGGATCTATCAGGACCCACCTTGACCGTCGGATCTGTGATTTCAGAGTTTGCGCGATAGGGGTATCACGTGTTGTTGTGACTAAACCTCCGAAAACTAAAGTCATGATGTGATATCGATCATAGATCTAAGGATCTATCGGGACCCACCTTGACCGTCGAATCTGTGAGTGTGGACTTCACGCGACAGGAGAATTGCGCATTGGTGCACTTGATAGGTATATGTTTTGTTTTACTATGGTAGGCTGGATTCTTAGCCAAGTAAATAGCACTTTCACTATCACAAAGTAACTTTACTTTGTCCTACATCCTTCCAAACTCACCAAACAAACCTTTCAACCAAACTGCCGCTTTGCAAGCATTTGAAGCAACTACGTATTCTGCTTCGGTAGTGGATAAAACAACAATGTTCTGTAGCTTTGACATCCAACTAATATCTCCACCTACAAGAGTAAAGACATACCCTAAAGTCCACCTTCTCTTGTCTAAATCACCTGCAAAATCAGAATCCACATATCAAAAGACTAACTCATGACCACTATCATAGGTAATACAATGATCACTTGTGCCCCTCAGATACTGAAACACCCATTTCATTGATGCCCAATGCTCTTTACCTAGATTTTCCATATACCTTCTTACAACCTCAACTGCATGTGAAATATCTGGCCTTGTACTAACTATCGCATGCATTAAACTTCCTACTGCATTAGCATATGGTAGTCAAGACATATATTCCTTTTCTTCTTTTGTACTAGGACATAAACATGAAGACAACCTAAAATGGGAAGCCAAAGGGATTGAAACTAGTTTCACATCGTTCATACCAAACCTCAAAAGTATATTCTCAACATACTTTTGTTGTGATGACCAAAGCTTACCATTCCTCCTGTCTCTGAATATCTCCATGCTCAAAATCTACCTTGCTACTCCTAGATCTTTCATATCGAACGTCCTAGCCATCTGAGCCTTTAACCTATTGATCTTAGTTATGCTTTTGCTTGCTAAAAGAATATCATTACCATACAATACTAAGATAATGAATATGTTATTATTCAATTTCTTAAAGTAGACACAATGATCATACTCAATCCTTGTATAATTTTGGCTCACCATGAAAGAGTCAAATTTCTTGAGCCATTGTCTGGGTGACTGCCTCAAACCATACAATTATTTCTTGAGCCCACAAACAAATTTCTTTCTACAATTTTGAATGATCCCTTTAGGTTGTTCCATGTAGATCTCCTCATCCAAATCTCCATGTAAAAAAACAATCTTAACATCTAGTTGCTCCAACTCCAAATCAAGCAATGCAACTAATGATAACACAATTCGAATTGAAATAGTCTTTACAATTGGTGAAAAAATCTCATGAAATTCAATACCTTCTTTCTAAGAATATCCTTTCACAACTAGCCTTGCTTCATACCTTTCCACCTTATCTTCAACACCCTTCTTCAGCTTGTAGACCCACTTCCAACCTATAGTTTTTATGTCTCTTGGAAGTTCTACCAGGTCTCATGTGGCGTTCCTCTCTAATGCATTCATCTCATCCTTCACTGCTTCTTTCCATTTCTCACTGTTACAACCCTTCACATATTCCTGGTAGCACGAAGGTTCATCATCATTAGTACGTAAAGAAACTGACGAAACAAAATCATCATACCTTCTTGGAGGAACTCTGACCTGCATAGATCTTCTTAGGAAAGTTTGTGGCTCATCCACATTCTGTTGATTTTTATCATCAACCATGTCTTCTTCTACATTAAAATCTTCATGAACATCTGTAGAAACTTGTTCATGTTCACTTTCATATGTGTTTCAACTGGTTTCAAATTGAATCTATTGATGCCTAGTTACTTCTTGTTGTTTCATTTGAACATCTACATCTGATTTGATGAGAGATGATTCATCAAATATTACATATATGTTAATGGTGATCTTGTGTGCAGTAGGATCCCACAACCCATACCCCTTAATACCATCACCATATCCAACAAAGATAAGCCTTTTTTATTTTGGATCTAGTTTAGAACGTTGATGTTTCAGAATTAGAGCATAGCCTTCACAACCAAAAACTTTAAGATTTGAATAATTACAAGGATGACCTGTCCATACCTCTTCTGGAATTTTGCACTCTATTGCTATTGATGTTGATTGATTCACCAGATAACAAGTTGTAGTCACTGCTTCTGCCCACAATTCCTGTTGCAAGTTATGGTTACCAAGAATACTCCTTTCTCTCTTTAGAAGAGTCTTGTTCATGCGTTCAACAACTCCATTTTCTTGAGGAGTATAGGCAGTGATCTTATGCCTATCAATCCCAAACTCCTTGAAGTAGTTCTCAAATTACATTGATGTAAATTCACCACCATTATTAGTTCTTAAACATTTAATGGATCTACGAGTTCTCTTTTCCACTAAAGCTCTAGACTGCTTGAAAACTATAAATACATCAGCCTTACTTTTTAACATATAGATCCACACCTTCCTAGAGAAATCATCTATAAAAGTTACAAAATATGATGATCCTCCATGTGAAATAGTAGGGGATAGTCCCCAAACATCAGAATGGATATAATCAAGGATTCCTTCACTGGTGTGTCTTCCAGTTTTAAATTTCTACTTATTCTATTTTCCATAAATACAGTGGTTGCATAAATCTAACTTTAAAGTCTTTAGACTAGGAAGTAACTTGCGATCAGATAATACCTTATATCCTTGTTCACTCATATGGCCCAATCATTGATGCCACAGTCGAACAGATTCTTTGTCTTTCTTAGATACTGTTGTTGCATGATCTGACTCAGCTCTTCCTTCTAACAGAAATAGGTTACCGACCTTCTTCGCTTTTATAACCAATAAAATTCCTTTGTAGACTTTCATAACTCCACCTTGAACAATATTCTTTTATCCTCCAATATCTAAGACTCTCAACGAAATTAGGTTCATCCTAATATTAGGTACATGCCTTACATTAGTTAGTAATTTTACAGTTCCATTAAACATCTTAATTCAAATGCTACCAATTCCCACAACCTTACATGAGATATCATTTCCCATGTCAACTATTCCATCATCTACAGACTGGTAAGTAGAAAACCAGTGTCTATGAAGACACATGTGATTTGAAGCACCAGAATCTAATAACCATTGTTGATCATGACGTGAAGCAATACTAATTGATAAAACTTCATCAGTCATACCTGAACCTATTGTTGAACCTGTTTCAACTGCATTTGCTTCCTTCGTCTCTTTTGGAGAGTCTTCTTTTAGGCTTGTTGTCACTTCCAACAATCCTTCTTGAGGTGTCCATATTTTCCACAAAACTAACAGTTAAGCTTTCTCTTTTTTCCCTTCAACTTTGACCAAGATAAATCCCTCTCAACCTGTCCTCTTTCTTTAGGTCTACCTCTGATCTTCATTGCCTCAGATGTAGAGGTTCCTAAATTGGATTTATTCCTTGTTTCCTCAGACAACAAAGCTCCAACAATATGATCAAACTCAATAATTTATGTTGAAATGTAACTAATAGAGGTAAAAAAATGATCCCATGACGTGGACAAAGAACACAATAATGTAATTTCCTTATCTTCAGATTCGAATTTCACTCCTGTGCTATCCAACTGGACTAAAAGAGTATTAAAAGTATTTAAATGATCAACTATTTTCATACCTTCCTTCATGTGCAAACTGTACAATTGTCTTTTCAGGAATATCTTGTTTTTCAAGGATTTCTTCATATACAAGCTTTCCAGCTTCATCCATAAACCAATTGTTGTCTTCTCTGAGACAATATTGAATAAAACATCGTCGGCCAAACATAGGCGTATGGAACTCAGTGCTCTCACATCCATATCATCCCATTCATCATTTTTTATGGTTATGGGTTTCTTTTATTTTCCGAAAAGCACCTTCACCATGCCTTGTTGCACGAGAAGATCGTACATCTTAACCTTCTAGATCTCGAAATTGTTCTTTCCATCGAACTTCTCAATTTCAAACTTAGGACTCTGCGTCTTTTCCATTAGAGGAAACATTCCAAAAAACACCATTGCTTGTAATAACCAAGGCCCTTTGAAAAAATAATGTGGAAGAATAATGGTTTAAACTTTACAATGTTTAATAAAAGATTTAATAAAAAATCATTTTACTAACTTTTCCTTTTATTTAAAAATAAAAAATAACAAAGGTGACCTTTTTAACCATTATTCACTTTGAGATAGTTAAAAAACACTTTTTAATTCCTCCACCTTTACTTAATCCTTTTACTCCATAAAAAACCTTTACTTCATTCACCCACGTTGATGTGTTCATGCTTTAAAAAAAACAAATTCATTTTTTTTGAAAAAACCCGAGGGACTGTATAGAAAATAAGGGGATGCCTGATCCTGTGCATAGAGGGTGAGTGACTGCAAAGAATAGGAGACCTGAATAGTTCTTGTAAACTATTGATTGGGATCATGAATAGGATGGGTAGTTCTTCCCATGAAATAAAACCTTGGCAAGGCAAGATGGATCACCCGAGGGACTGTATAGCAAAGAAGGGCATGCCTGATCCTGGGCCTGGAGGGTGAGTGACCACAAGGAATATGAAACCTTGATAGTTCTTGTAAACTATTGATGGGGATCATGCACCCAATGGGCATGTCAAGGAAAAACAATGACCCTGGATAACAAACAACCATGTGGATACAAATCCACAAACTGTGCAGATAATTATTGTGCTAAGATTAGAAAACAATTTCATAGAAATTTTTATACAATGTTATCACATGGGACTATGATTAATATGCTTGTTGTCCAAGAATTATTGAAAGAAGGTGACGAAGGTTAAGGGTCTGAAACAGGACCTGAACAAGAAAGAAATATCAAAATTTCTGAGAAAATTGATTGGGAAAGGCTAGACAGGTGTTTTGAGGAAGAACATCGAGGACAATGTTCCTTTAAAGGGGGAGAGTATTTTAACATCCATGTTTCCCCCAGCTTGTATTTAATCATAAAATAGGATTACCATTCTAACGCATGTGGACAATGTAAATGTATTATTGTTTGAGTTTCCAATAACTGACTATGGGGGTGAATCCTTGAAAGTACTAGCCATGATATCACTAGAGGAAAGAATGTGAAAACTATAAGAGAGGGCTCATTATATCAAATAACCCCAAATTTCCCTTGATGGGGATAATAAATCTCCTTCGGATACCAAGGAGAGAAACTAGTTAATGAAGAAAGGAAAAGTGGTTGAATTATCAACCACTCCCATGAATGGAAGCATGGTCTGACTGTAGAATATCAGCCTGAAGTACCACTCGGTATGACAGACCAAGCTAACCTGAGTTCCCTTCTGACAGAAGGAACATGATGGGTTGAGAACCATCTTGTGGAAAAGATATAAGTCAATTGGTAAGAAGAATGCGAGAGCTCCCCAACACATGAGGAAGAGAAGGCCGTGAGCTTGATGCCAAGTAAGTATCTAATATACCTCATCCAGGGCCATAACAGAGAAAGAAATCTCTGAAATTTTCCAGAGAAAATAACCTGAGTGGAAGCTGAAATAGAGAAAGAATCCTTGAGAACTGTAAGAGTTCCCTGGTGATATTATGGCTTGGAATGGGGGTGGCTAGAGTGATAAGAATGAATGCCTCTGAGCCTATGGTTAGTTGGAAGGATGAACACCCATAGTCAGTTAGTTGGCTACCACCTGTAACAGTTGAGTAATCGCATATCTTGTGTATTTAAGTGGTATTGTGAATTAAAGTTGGATATCCTATGAATGTTTCAGGGATGGATATGTTTTCTTAATGATTTATACTATACCCTTTTTCTATCTTCTTGATTGTGTAATTAGGAAAGTAGGAAATTGTATGAATTGGACATGTTTTTATACTCGTAAATGCTTGCGTCCTGTGGTGGCTTAAGACAGAGTCAGGAACTGCGAGTTCATCGAGTGTGGGAATAGTTTCATGTATGCATGTCGACCCTCCTAGTCGTTATGAGTCCCTTAGAGGATGGAGTTTGTTAAGCTCATGAGAGGTAGTGAAAATATGCACAGGCTCTCTACGAGGCAAGTAGAGACCGAGAACCACTTAAGTTCTAGAAATTATGAAGGAGCGCAAGAGTTGTGCAGAAGACCCTTATACGCGTTAAGTTCAGGAGAAAGAGCACAATTCTCTTAAATCATTCATAACTGATGAAGATTAGGAAGGATATTGAGATTCAAGTATCAAAATGGAATATCCTTTCATTTGGAAGATGAACGGACGAGACCTTTTGGGAGGATCCAAGGATCTATCAGGACCCACCTTGACCGTCGAATCTGTGATTTCAGAGTTTGCACGATAGGAGAATCGCACGTTGGTGCGACTAAACCTCCAAAACCTGAAGTCATGATGTGATATCGACCATAGATCTAAGGATCTATCGGGACCCACCTTGTCCTTTGTATCTGTGAGTGCGGACTTCACGCGACGAGAGAATCACGCATTGGTGCGATTAAACTTCTGAAACCCGAACTTGCGATGTGATATCAACCATTGGATAGAGGAAGGTCATGGACCATCGATCTGACATGAGCATATTAATGGAAGGAGTAGGTGGGAATTATAAATTCCCTAAGGACCAAGCTCAGAAGAGACTAGCGCTTTTCAGAATCGCATAGGAGGTCCAAGAGTTGAGCTTGTTTCAAGTTCGTAAGCTCAGTAGGGAATCGAAAGTCGAGACCCATACATCAAGGCTCGCAGGAATTAAATCGAAGGTTGATACCTTCGAAACATATAAAAACGTCCAATTTAGGGAAGAAAGCGAAAGCTCTAGAGGAGGAGCAACAGTGACCATTGGATCGAGCACTGTGAAAGATCTAGACCACTGGGATCCAAGTCCAGACAATTAGAAGAGCGTGAAAGATTAGATAAGATCTGGGTCATTAGATCTGATCATGAGGACCAATAGCCATTGGATCCCAAGGAAACTGCACTAGCCCGAACCCTTTGAAAGTGCACAGGAGAGTGGACTTGCGAAGTCTCGTAGTTTCAAAGTCAATCAGAACCGTCCAACATCAGGGTTGATACGTGGCATAAGATTCACAAATTCAGAGGTTTGTGGACAAGGAGGAGGAAAAACAACCAAAGTAAATCCTTTTCTTTGATTGCTAGGGGGATACGAGTTAGGATATTGTGTATTTAGTGTAAAATCACTCTGTAGAAATGGGTGCATAAGAGTTGAAAATCTCGAAGATCGAAGATCCAGAGAGCTGAAGCGTCGAAATGCCGAAGAGTCAAAGCGTCGAAGGGCCAGAGCATCGAAGGGCCGAAGAGATGAAGATTTGAAGGACTCTGAATCATTAGATCCAGAGAGACATGTGGTGATAGATCGCAAGCTTGCGATAAATAGCATTGGATTTTAAGTTGAGAATTGAGGTTCCCGAACCCCAAAAACCCAAAGTGAATATGGACTGCCGGATCCAAAGGGATACATGGAGACAGATTGTGGACTTCGAATAAATCTGTTTGAGAGTTTTCAGTTGAGATTTGAGACTCCCAAAGTCTAGAGAGCCATAGAGCCAAAGAAAATATCAACTGTCCTATCATCTGAAGTAGATCTCATTCATCAGATCGTATGAAGTAAATCTCAAGCGTCGGAGTGTCCGAGGTAAATCTAGACTATCTGATCTATAAGAGACATGGCGTAGATCGGTGGATTCTGGGTAAAGTCCTGAAGTAATTCATAGCCATTAGATCAAGAGGACAGGTGGCATAAATATATATATTTCGAGTAAAGACTCGAAGCAATCCTCAACCATTTGATTCAAGTGGACACACAGTAGGAATCTGCTTACTTCAAGGGGAAGTGAAGTTTAAGATTTGAGATCTCAGAAGTTCGGAAACCCAAAGGAAATCTCAATTGTTGATCGAGAAAAGGGGCCATAGGATTGTTGATCTAGTTGAAAGGTCAAACCCCCGAAGCAGAGGTAGAGCTATTGATTGAGAAGGACAAGTGTCTGCAAATCGTAGACTCCAAAATATTGACATACGAAAGAAAGGAAAGTTTGAGACTTGAGAATTCTGAAGTCTAGAATTCTGAAACAAACCACAACTGTTGATTTGCAAGAGGTCAAATATGAACTGCAGCTTTGAAAGGTATAGATCTGAGCCATCCATTTAGAGGCATCGTCGAGATTGTGAGATCGACAGTCTCATAACATTGCGGGGATCAAAGATGCGTGAAATTTAAAAATTTGAGGGTGGGACGCAATCCTAACCACGGTTTTGAAGAAAGGACACCTGGAGGCATGAGCAGAATTGTGGGCCGAAAGGTAGTTTGGTTTCAAATCACCTTTGGCTACGCCCGCAATTGTGTGTTTGCATGAGGTTATCACCCAAATTCACCTCAAGGAGGGGCTTATCAGAAAAGGGCCTAGTGCCCAAACTCATAGATTTCCCAAGCGCGAAGGGAAGGTCATCGGTACCATTAGACCTGCACCCAAAAGTTGAAAGGGTATCCGTTTAATTATAGAGCGAGACCATCAGGGTCTTAGAGAGTCATTGGCTTCAAAATCAGAGATCCTTGACCGGGAGATTGGACTGGTTCCCTGACTTCCCAAATTAGAAACCATGGATGGAGAATCTATCCTTTAAGAAAAGTGAAAATCGTATGCCCTGTCATGGGTGTGTTACAAATTGGTATCAGAGCATGGTTACAACACTTGGCCTAGTTGGGCTCATGTATGAGTCACATAAGGAGGTATTTTTATCTGCATTTACTGCTTGAGGAGAAGGACTGAAGATTGAACCTGTGATTTTGGGAATTCTTGTTGAATTTCATCGGAAGAATTTCTTTAGCCCTTTTTCAATGTGATAACTACTCTTACCGGAGTAGGGATATTATAATTAATATCTATAATAAAACTTGAATGTGGATAGCTGAAGGTGGCAGGGTTATGTCAAGCGCAGCTGAAGCCTGAAGGACAAATGACCTGGTGTTCGTAACATTGCTTCTAAGCATGGATAGTTGTAAATTTAGGCACTGATTATGGTAGATTATATAATGGTTAATACCTTTGTCGGATTAAAGGAATCTGGTAGGATCATGTAGGATCCCTGGAAGTTATAGTTACTGCTCTATATTAAAATCAGAGTATACAACTCCTCATGACCAGAGAAAAATGAGATGGGTAAAACCCTATGGATGGTGAGGCAAGAAGGTTTTCTTGCTAGACGTTGTCGCATAAAGAGTAAAGTGACCCTAGTTGGTTATTGCCTTCATAAAAGGCAACATCAATACGAGATATGACTGTGAGATTAGTCCAGTAAGTGACGTAAATATCAAACTAAAGGACACTAATGATGAAATTAAACTATCAAGTGAATGCATGAGGTAAAAAGGTGTAAGATATGCACTTACTCATACATGAATGTGTATACATGATCATAATGATGATTGGAAGATCCTTGGAAAAAAGAATATAGAAACCTGATATGTCCATGCGTGTGAATGAGATGGAAAAAGTGCAAGCAATAAGCTAGCATGATGAATACTTATCTCTGTTTAATTATGATTGAGTACATGGGTTTAGTGCATTATGGATCTTCCTAACATGAAGCCTGATAGTAATACCATTTAAGTATGAATGATATTAAATGTGCAAGTGATGCAAATGTATGATGTAATTTAACAAAACTAGAATATGTATGGATACATAATTTGGGTACATGAAAAAGATGCATGTTTATATTCCTTATGGGATATTTGGTAAATTGTTGAAGCTACATCATGGCTGAGGCCATCACAAATAGTGATGGATATCCATTANAACACTTGGCCTGCTTGGGCTCATGTACGATTCTCATAAGGAGGTATTGTTATCTGCATTTACTCCTTGAGGAGAAGGATTGTAGATTGAACCTGTGATTTTCGGAATTCTTGTTGAATTTTAGTAGAATAATTTATTTATCCCTTTGTCAAAGTGATAACTACTCTTACCGGAGTAGGGATATGCTAATTAACATTTATAATAAGACTTGAATGTGGATAGCTGAAGGTGGCAGGGTTCTATCAAGGGTAGCTGAAGCCCGAAGGACGGATGACCTAGTGTTCGTAACACTGCTTCTAAGCATGGGTAGTTGGAACTTCATGCACTGATGATGGTAGATTATATAATGGTTAATACCTTTGTGGGCTTAAAGGAATCTGATAGAATTAGGTAGGATCCCTGGCAGTTATAGTTAATGCTCTATATTAAAATCGTAGTATATAACTCCTCATGACCAAAGAAAAGTGAGATGGGTAAAACCCTATGGACGCTGAGGCAAGAAGGTTTTCTTGCTAGACGTTGTCGCATAAAGAGGAAAGTGACCCTAGTTGGTTATTGCCTTGAGAAAAGGCAACATCAATACGAGATATGATTGTGAGATTAGTCTTGTAAGTGACTGAAATCTCAAACTAAAGGACACTAAAGATGAAATTAAACTATTAAGTGAATGCATGAGGTTAAAAGGTGCAAGAGATGCACTTACTTATACATGAATGTGTATACATGATCATAAGGATGATTAGAAGATCCTTGGGAAAAGGATATAGAAGTTGGATATGTCCATGTGTGTGAATGACATGGAAAAAGTGCAAGCAATAAGATAGCATGATGAATATTTATATGTGTTTAATTATGCTTGAGTACATGGTTTTAAGGCATTATGGAGATTCCTAATATGAAGCCTGATAGTAATACTAGCTAGGTATGAATGATATTAAATGTGCAAGTGATGCACGTGTATGATGTAAGTTACTAAAACCATAATATGTATGGATACATAATTTGGGCACATGACAAAGATGCATGTTTATATTCCTTATGGGATATTTGGTAAACTACAGAAGCTAACTCGAGGTTGAGGCCATCACAAATAGTTATGGATATGCAATAAGAAAGTTGCATGCTGAAGGAGTTCCCTGTGGTGGAATTGTGTGAAGACTCTGTTAGGAAAACAAAGTCACAACCTTAATGACTGTTGAGAATTAAGCAGTGAGCCACAAGCTTATATATATATATATATATA
>JASDQU010884021.1:0-13136 GCA_032191745.1 Picea mariana | reverse complement strand
GAATGGTAACATGCATGATGCAGAGGTTAATGATTCATTATGGGAAAAAGATTTTGCTATGAAAGCATGTTGATGTATCCTAAGAGTTAGGATGAGCCTAACCCAAGTCTGCTCAGGAAAAGAGAAGAAATATCACAATAAGAAGTAGATTTCATAAGTAAATGGGGAGGAAAGGAGGAATACTTTCCTCACCCTAAGAACCCTAAATTGTTTAACAAAGACGTAGGATTAAAAGAGCAGTTACGGAAACCAGTATAGTTGGTAAAAGGCAAGTAAACCCCCTGAGTATGATTAAATGAATAAATGATTACATTTAATTGAATAGTCTTGGTTGAAGCCATGATTAAGAAAAGGCAGTGAGGCCTTAGAGATAACTCGACTGGGTTGAAAAGTCCCAGGCGGTGTACAAAGAGTTGGAAGAAGAGGAGAGTCCTCAATTCTTTCCTTGCTAAGTATTATGTTTTCTCTTGGATGAGAAAGCTGGTACACTAATGAAAGTAAAAAGGTTTTGACACCATAATGATAAGGATTGTATCGTTGAATATACAATCAAAATCTATTTGTGTTTCACTTGTGGAAACATTTGAGGATAATGTGATGAAATGCATAAAGATATGCTAGGAAATTTTGAAGATGTTTTATGAATTTGAATGTTATGATACATGCATTTGGTTTAATATTACAACTAATGTAATTGTGACTATGATGATGCATGCTATACATAGAAAGGAATTGGAGCTATTGAGGAAGATAGTTGCCAATGATTGGAAACCTCAAACAAAGGATGACCATGAGAAGGTTGTGGTTGAAAGATTGTTTACAGGGTTGTAAAAGTCCCCACTGATGAGGTAAAAATCGGAAAGAGGGTGCTAGCAGGGAAGAACCAGTATAAAGATATTCATGCCTATGTGGCACAAGGTATGAAGGGATTTTGTAAGAGCCCCTTCTGAAATATTTTATTGTCTTAGTGTTATGCATGAAATTTTAAAAGGCAGTTGTATGCCTTGGGTACCCAAGTAAGGTATGATTCAGGAAGTTGAACCTAAATGATGGAGGCATGAACCTATGGTAGTAAAAATTGTTTCTAACCCTTGGAATAATTCATGAACTGATATTTGATGAATGCATTGACCAATCAAGGAATGCTTAAAGACATTCATGTGAAAGTTTTTAGTTCATGTGTATTGAGTTCGGATCGTGATCGACCTATAGCAGGTAGTATGGTCCTGCTGTATGAATGAAAGAAAATGAATAAGCCATATGAGTAAAAGGTTGGTTAAATTCCAACACACCATGGCCAAGAACCGGTCATAAAGTGTAACGAACTTGAAAACAATGCAAGACTGCATTGGGTGTGAATGTGGCCATGAATAATTGACACATTTGTTAAAATCCTTTGAAATATTGAATTGCTTTTTGAAAGGGTTGGTATGTTGAAATGAGGCATAGGCAAGGAATGGGATTCACTTTTTATGTTTATATAGATGTGATGAACTGTTAGTATGAATGGTTTTGAATATAGATGTATATACATGGATGCATGAGAGACTAACAATTTGTTTGGTTGTGTAAAGAATGAATTGCAGGGAGGAAATGGGTCTCGGATATGGCGATATTATAATCCCATAAGGAAGACCAATTGCCTACTGATCTAAACTGCAAGGAATGGTATTTCCTTTTTGAGAAAGTAAATTTGATATTTAGTATGAACAATTCTGAAATTGTTTGTGATGACATTGTAAAGGTGCAATAAAAATGTATGTGCATGGAAAAGCTAACAATTTGTTTGGTTGATTGAAGTTGAAAGTGCAAGAAGCAAAGGGGTCTTGGATATGGCAGCATTGTAAGCCCATAAGGAATACCAATTTCATGTTGATCCAAACCTCCATGGGAAGGAAAGTCCCAAAATTATGAATCTAGTTCCTATGTGGAAAAAATATGGAAATAAAATGTGGAATTGGAAATCTGTAGGTGATAGATTTACAATGAAATTCTGAATTTAAAATTTATGATGATGTCTCATGAATTTTTGTATACCTATGATACAGGTGAAAGGAAAATATCTGCAAAGAGTGTAGAGATGAGAGACTGAAATCTCGGGTTCGAGGAAGAACTTTGAAAAGGAGTATAATCTGATCGCATGAAATAGAGACTAACAGTTTGTTTGGTTGTGTAAAGAATGAATTACTAGGAGAAGGAGAGTAACCTTCATTCCTATCTATTACGGTACTAGGAGAAGGAGAGTAACCTTCATTCCTATCTATTACGGTACTGGGAGAAGGAGAGTAACTATCGTCCCTATCTATTACGGTACCAAAAGAAGGAGAGTAACCTTCGTCCTTATCTATTACGATATCGGGAGAAAGAGAGTAACCTTCTCCCCTATTTATTACGGTGTCAGGAGAAGGAGAGTAACCTTTGTCCCTATCTATTATGGCGTCGGGAGAAGGAGAGTAACCTTCATCCCTATCTATTACAGTGTCAAGAGAAGGAGAGTAATCTTGATTCCTATCTATTACGGTGCAAGGAGAAGGAGAGTAACCTTCTTCCCTAACTTTTGCTAAGACGGAAGGTTGTCAACCTATAAAAGCATGAAAAATGGCTACTGTTGAGCCATGAGAACCCTATGGTAAGCCATGATTGCCTAGAATATGTTTTGTTAAGGTAACACAAGATGGAGGGATGCCTCGGAAGATAAATTCTGAGGGATGCCTCAACTGTAAGACTCGATAGAGTCTCTGGAATTAGTTTTGTGTGAGAAAACATTGGCAAGGCAAGATGGATCACCCAAGGGACTGTATAGTAGAGAAGGGGATGCCTGAGCCTGGGCCTGGAGGGTGATTGACCGCAAGGAAGAGGATACCTTAATATTTTTTGTAAACTATTGATTGGGATCATGCACATGATGGGTAGTTCTTCCTGTGTGAGAAAGCCTTGGCAAGGCAAGATGGATCACCCAAGGGACTGTATAGCAGAGAAGGGGATGCCTGAGCCTAGGATTGGAGGGTGAATGACCGCAAGGAAGATGAAAAATTGATAGTTCTTGTAAACAATGGATGGGGATAATGCACCCAATGAGTATTTCAAGGAAAAACAATGAGCCTGGATAACAAACAACCATGTGGATACAAATCCACAAATTGCGTAGATAGTTATTATGCTAAGATTAGAAAAAAAATTCCTTGAAATTTTTATACAATGTTATCACATGAGACTATGATTAATATGCTTGTTGTCCAAGAATTATTGAAAGAATGTGATGAATATTAAGGGTCTGAAATAGGACCTGATCGAGAAAGAAAGATCAATATTTCTGAAATAACTAAATGGGAAAGGCTTGATAGGTGTTTTCAGGAAAAACACTGAGGACGATGTTCCTTTAAGGGGGAGGGTATTGTAACATCCTTGCTTCCCCCATCTTGTAACTAATCATAAAAAAGGATTACCATGCTAAGGCATGTGGACAGTGTAAATGTATTATTGTTTGAGTTTCCAATAACTGACTATGTGGATGAAGCCATGAAAGTACTAGCCATGATATCACTAGAGGAAAGAATGTGAAAACTATAAGAGAGGGATCATTATATAAAATAACCACAAATTTCCCTTGATGGTGATAATAAATCTCCTTAGGATCCCAAGGAGAGAAACCAGTTAATGAAGAAAGGACAAGTGGTTGAATGATCAACCACTCCCATGAATGGAAGCATGGTTTGACTGCAGAATGTCAGCCTGCAGTACCACTGGGTATGACAGACACAGATAACCAAAGTTCCCTTCTGATAGAAGGAACAGGATGGGTCGAGAACCATCCTGGGGAAAAGATATAAGAAAATTGGTATGGAGAATGTGGGATCTCCCCAGCAGATGAGGAACAAAAGGCCACGAGCTTGATGTCAAGTGAGCATCTGCTAAACCTCGCCCAGGGCCATAACAGAGAAAGAAATCTCTGAAAGTTTGTAGGGAACAGAACCCGAGCAGAAGATGAAATAGAGAAAAAATCCTTGATAACTACAAGAGTTCCCTAGTGATATCATGGCTTGGCATGGGGGTGGCCAAAGTGATAAGAATAAATGCCTCTGATTCGATGTTCAAGTGAAAGGACGAACACCCATAGTCAGTTAGTTGGCTAGCACCTGTAATAGATAAGTAATCGCATATATTGTGTATTTAAGTGGTACTGTGAATTAAAGTTGGATATCGTATGAATGTTGAAGGGATGGATATGTTTTCTTAAGGATTTATATTGTACCCTTTTTGTGTCTGCTTGATTGTGTAACTAGGCAAGTAGGAAATTGTATGAATTGGACATGTTTTTATACTCATAAATGCTTGCGTCCTATGGTGGCTTAAGCCACAGCCATGAACCGTGAGTTCGTTCACTATGGGAATAGTTTCATGTATGCATGTCGACCCTCCTAGTCATTTTGAGTCCCTTGGAGGATAGATTTTGTTAAGCTCGGGAGAGGTAGTGCAGATATGCACAGGCTCTCTGTGAGGCAAGCATAGATCGAGAACCACTTAAGTTCTAGACTTGATGAAGGAGCGCAAGAGTTGTGCAGAAGACCCTTCTAAGTGTTAAGTTTAGGAGAAAGAACACAACGCTCTTAAATCCTTCATAACTGGTGAATCTTAGGAAGGATAGAGAGATTCAAGTATAAAAATGGAATATCCTTTCATTTGGAAGACGAATGGACGAGACCTTTCGGGAGGATCCAAGGATCTATTGGGACCCACCTTGACTATCGGATCTATGAGTTCAGAGTTCGCGCGACGGGAGAATCACACATTGGTGCGACTAAACCTCTGAAACCTAAAGTCGCAATGCAATCTAGACTGTAGATCCAAGGAATTAACGGGACCCACCTTTACCATCGGATCGATGAGTGCAGAGTTTGCATGACAGGAGAATGGCGTGTTGGTGCGATTAAACTTTTGAAACTCAAAGTTGTGATGTGATCTTGACCATTGGAACAAGGAAGGTCATGCACCTTCAATCCGATACGAGCATACTAATGCAAGGAGTACATGGGAATTTGAAATTCCCTAAGGACCAAGCTTAGAAGAGACTATCACTTTTCATAAGCACAGATGAGGTCCAAGAGGTGAACTTGTTTCAAGATTGTAAGCTCAGGAGGGAAGCGGAAGTCAAGACCCATACATCAAGGCTTGCAAGAAGTAAATCGAAGGTCGAGACCTTCGAAACATCTGAAATCATCCAAGTCAAGGAAGAAAGTGAAATCTCAGGAGGAGGAGCAACAGTGATCATTGGATCGAGCACTATGAAAGATCTGGACCACTGGGATCCATGTCCAGACAATTAGAAGAGCGTGTAGGAGGAGATCAGATATGGGCCATCAGATCTGAGTGTGAGGGCCAACAGTCATTGGATCCCAAAGAAAGTGCACGAGGCCTAACCCTTTGAAAGTGCACAGGTTAGTGGACTTGAAAAGTCCCCAAGTTCCGAAGTCAATCAGAACCATCCAACATCAGGGTTGATACATGGTGTAAGATCCACAACTTCAAAGGTTTGTGGACAAGGAGGATGACAAACAGCCGAAGTAAATCCTGGTCATTGATCACCAGGGGGATATATGTCAGGAGATCATGTATTTCAAGTAAAATCACTCCATAGAAATGGGTGCATAAGAGTTGAAACTACCAGATCCCAGAGAGATGAAGCGCCGAAGAGCTGAAGTGCCGAAGGGTTGGAGCCCCAAAGCACCAAAGAATCGAAGGGCCAAAGAGCCAAAGAGCTGAAGGATTATGAACCGTTAGATCCAGAGAGACACATGGAAATAGATCACAAGCTTCAGGTAAATTCCATTGGAGTTTCAGTTGAGAACTAAGATTCTCGAACCTCAAATACCTAAAGTGAATATGGACCACTAGATCCAGAGGGACGCATGGTGATAGATCATGGACTCCGAAAAAATATGTTCGAGAGTTTTCAGTTGATATTTGAGACTCCCGAAGTCCGAAGAGCCAAAGAGTCGAAGTAAATCTCAACCGTCTGATAATCCAAAGTAGATCTCAGTCATCATATCGTCCAAAGTAAATCTCAAGCGTCGGATCGTTCGAGGTGAATCTGAATCGTCTGATCTAGAAGAGACATGGCGTAGATCCGTGGATTACGGGTAAAGTTATGAAGTAATTCATATCCATCAGATCCGCTTACTTCGAGGGGAAGTGAAGTTTGAGATCTAAGATCTCAGAAGTATGGAGACCCAAAGGAAATCTCGATCATTGATTGAGCAAAGGGGCCGCAGGACTATTGATCTAGTTGAGAGTTCAAACCCCTGAAGCAGAGGCAGAGCCACTGATTGAGAAGGACAGGTTTCCACAAATCGTCGACTTCGAAAGATTGACGTACGAAAGAAAGGAAATTTTGAGACTTGACAATTCTGAAGTCTGGAATTCCGAAACAAATCATAGCTATTGATTTGCAAGAGGTCAGATCTAAACCATAGCTTTGAAAGGGATGGATCTAGACTGTCAGTTCAAAGGCACCGTCAAGATCATGATATCGATGGTCCCGTAGCATTGTGGGGATCGAAGATGCGTGAACTTTAAAAAGTTGAGGGTGGGCCACAATCTAAACCACGGTTTTGAAGAAAGGACATGTGGAGGCTCGAGGAGAATTGCGGGCTGAAAGGTAGTTTGGTTTCAAATCGCCTTTGGCCACACCCGCAATTGTGTCTTTGCGTGAGGCTATCGCCCAAGGTAACCTCAAGGAGGGGCTTATCAAAAAAGGGGCTAGTGCCCAAACTCAGATATTTCCCAAGCACGAAGGGAAGGTCGTGGGTACCATTAGACCTGCACCTGGAAATCGAAAGCGTCCGCGTTTAATTATAGAGCAAGACCATCAAGGTCTCAGAGAGTCATTGGCTCTAGAATCAGAGATCCTTGACCGGGAGGTCAGACTAGTTCTCTGACTTTCCAAATTAGAAACAATGGATGGAGAATATGTCCTTTAAGAAAAGAGAAAAATTTTATGCCCCATAGTGGGTGTGTTACAATGCCCAAAATCGAAAATGCAGCAAAACATGAGATGTAAACTTAGATAACAAAATCAAGTGAGACACATAGCTTTAGGAAAAATACAAGAATTCCGTATTTGAGTCTTGGTTCACCTTATATACTGAGGGAACCATTTATTTACATATGCATAGTTAAATATCATGAAAAGGTGAAAATGGGTCGAGCCTAGTTTTTTGAATTGTGCGCCTAGGTGGGCGTTCCCCTAGGTGGCCTCCTTGGCCCAATTCCTCCTTGCTTAGATCCAGAATCATCCCAGCTTCCATGATAAGGTGAGGAAACTTGTTGTGAAATACTTCAATTGTGATCCACTTTTCCTGAGATGGTGTTTGGCCTTAGCGGGCTACCAGATACGAAGTGTATGCCCGGTGCCTTGTAGAGAGGGTCCGGGTGTCTAGTAGAGTATCTTTGGCCAATGGGAGTTGGAAATCCAGAATGTTTTCCATTGGATGAGTAATAGTGATTGGTCCTTCCAAGAGGGTAGGTTCAAAAAAATTCAAGTGATTAACATTAACAATATTTTGGATTCCCAGTTGTGGTGGCATATCCAACCTATAAGCATTTTCTCCAATCTTGTCGAGGATGGTATACAAGCGATATCTTATTGGCAGATGCTTGCGATGGTTCCCTTTGAAGCACTTCTTATCCAAGTGTAACCAGACTTGATCCCCCAGTTGAAAGGACACGAAGGTCCTTTGTTTTTCATGGCGCTTCTTGGCATGCTCTTGAGATGGTTTAAGTGTTGTTGTTACTGTAGTGTGGCATTGTGCAATTTTTTGGAGAAACTGTTTTACTGAGAGTTGTTCCTGTTGTTGATGGAAGGTACCTTGAGGAACCCAAGTGAGTTGGAGCTCATTTGGATATGTTGGTTGCAAGACCAGGCAGACTTCAAAAGGTGAAAACCCTGTAGATTTATGTGTTTCCTTGCTGTATCTATGCTGTAGAATGTCCAAGTAATTGTCCTGTTGTTTACTACACACAAAGTGAGTTCGAAGAGCATGAACCAAGACCTTGTTGACAACCTTTGTTTGACCATCCGTTTGAGGATGGAATGCAGTAGAAAACTTGAGGTGGCATCCCAATAGTGCCCATATTGTCTTCCAAAATGTGTTGAGGAAGCGAGAATCTCTGTCTGAAATGATAGTGCTTGGGAGGCCAAAATGGGGCCAAACATGTTGGAAGTAGAGTTTTGTTGTTTATGTTGTTGTAGTAGTATTTTTGCATGGGATGAAAAGTGTCATTTTGTTGAAGTGACATACCACTACCTAGATTGCATCATGTTTCTTTTGGGTTGTTGGAAGTCCACTGAGGAAATCCATTGAGATTGACTCCCAAGGCGAAGAAGGAAGAGGCAGTGGTTGATATAACCCATGCTTTTGGTTGCATGGCTTGTATTGTGAGCATAATGCACAGGCTCTGATAAATTTTTCAACTTGAGACTGCATGGAAGGCCAATGGAAATGGCATTGCATATGTTGGATGGTCTTTGTGGTACCGAAGTGACCCTATAAGCTGAAGCATGCACCTCTCCGATGAGAAAGAGGTGGTCGTCTGAGTGTGGAACACATAACAAATTAAACTTATAGAGCCACCCATCCCCAATAGTTTAGTCTAGGAAGGGGGTCTGATTGATCACTGTGGGAGTTTGCAATGCCATCGAAATCTCTTGAAAGTTGGGTTCAATACCATATTGATCCTTCCATGTGTCATAGGTAGCACAACACACTTCTATAATTGAGAGAACTGGAGTGGGAGGTTGGCTTAGCAAATCAACCATCTTATTAGAAGTGCCTTTCTTATATCTTATGACCAAGTGAGATTGTTGAATATAGAAGGCCCATTTAAGGTCCCTTTGTTCCTGAATCTTCGACTAAGAGTTGATGAAAATCAAAGGGAGGTGGTTTGTATGTAGAATAGTTTGTTTACCCAACAAATAATGCCTCCATTGCTTGAGGACTTGAACGAGACTGTAAAACTTCTTGTCATAGGTGCTATAATTTTTCTTTATCTCAAACAGGGTTTTAGAGTGGTAAGCAATGGGGTGTCCTCCCTGTTTAAGTATGACACCAATAGCATATTGTGAGGCATCAGACTCAATCTCAAAGGGTTGGGAGAGGTCCAACAGGTGTAAGATAGAGGATGAGCAGAGGGATTCTTTGAGTTGAGCAAAGTGAGTAGTTTCTTATTTAGTCCAGATAAATGTAGAAGAACTATTTGAGAGTTGATACAAAGGATGAGCAAGCTGTTAAAAATAGGGAATGAACTTACAATAGAAATTGATTCCACCCATAAAAATTTTGAGCTCCCTAGCTGAAGAAGGTAGTGGCCATTGTTTCAATGCATGGATGTGGGTTGGATCTGGTTGAATACCCTCTGAGATGGCCACAAAGACGAGATAGGGAACTGAACTCTGACCAAAATATGACTTCTTCTCTTTGACTTGTAACTTGTGTTCTCGGAGGATTTAGAGAACTTGTCGGACATGTTGCATGTGAGTGTCCCATGTCCGGCTGAAGATGAGAATGTCATATAAGTAGATGACCACAAATCGACCCAAATGTGACCTAAATATGTCATTGACGAGCCTCATGAAAGTGGTTGGGGCATTGGTGAGGCCAAAGGGAATAACTTTCCACTCAAAAAGACCAAATTTGGTCTTGAAAATTGTTTTCCAAACATCATCTAGGTTCATTCGAACCTGATGGTAGCCGACTGTTAAATCCAATTTACTAAATCACTTAGCTCCTTGGAGGGTGTCGAGTAACTCCTCAATCTGAGGCAGAGGGTAATGTTTCTTGACTGTGGCTTTGTTCAAGGCCTGTTAATAAGTGACAAGGTGCATTTATGAAGTATCTCTTTTCAAGATGACAAATGTGGCAGAAGTACAGGGAGAATATGATGGTTAGATGTGGCCAGAGTTGATGAGGTCGGTCAATTGTCTTTCCATTTCCTCTTTTTATGTTTTGCCAACCAGTATGTAGGGGCGTTAGGTAATGTAGATCTGGGGATGAGATGAATGGAATGGTCAATGTGTCGGGAGGGGGGGAGTCCCGCCAGAGGTTGAAATACATCTGCAAACTCGTGGAGGAGGCGAGTCCTTTTTTTAGGAACAGGGTGAGTGGTATTGTTTGGTGTTATTGGGCACACCAAATAGAGAGAGACACATTGGTTTAAATGTACATGCGGGATTTGTTCTTTGGTAGTAGGGGGTTTGGGTGTTGCTACGGTTAAGATATAAGTGTGGCCTTCTTTGGTAAGTTTGTACTGGCAGGATTTGGCCATATAGATATCATTTATTTGGGTTTGGTATGGGATACCTAGCAGCAAATTCGAACAATCGAAGGGGGAGACATCACAAAGGACAATATCTTTGAATTGGCCTATGGAAAAATTGACCAAACAACGTTGAGAAACTAAGAGGTGGGGGCCATTCTTCTGGACCCATACGAGCTAATAGGGTTGTGGGTGGGGAGTAGTAACGAGATTAAGGTGATTGACAAGGTATTGAGACACCAAAATCTTCTGGTTTCCATTGTCCATAATCAATAAAGCCAAGGAGTTTTTAATTTGGTAGTTATGAGTGAAGAGGGGTTGGGTGGAGGAGTTTGAATCTTCATGGGCCATTAAGATCAGTGAGGGATCCACTTCTGTGGGATTTTCCAGGGGAACTTCTTCGATATCTTCCACTTGTGGAGGGGCAATGAGCTAAGTCAGTAGGGTTTTTTTGGTCTTTATATTTTGGAGGATTCGACAATTTGATGAATTGTGTGAGGTAGTCTTGTGGAATGAGCACCAGGGTGTCCTTGTATTTGTATTGGATATGATATTTTGAGCTCAAGGAGGTGGAAAGAGGGCTGAAGGATTGGATCTGGATGGTTGAGAGGTAGAGAGGTTGGTGTAGGGGCAGGACTGAGGAGTATGACCCCTAGGAGAAACTTTCCTTTCTATAGCCAAATCTCTCTAAAATGTTTTATCTAAAGTTGGATTTTCAAATAGCTCTACTTCTCTATGGAACTGAATCAATAAACCAACAACAAAATTTAATATGAGTGCCTCTTCTGGATCTGGAATATGCAATAAGAGGCGTAGCTTACAGAAGAAGTCCATGTAGCCTTGCACTCCTTGTGAAGGGACTTATCGGCGCTGGTGCCATTTGATCCACAAAGATTGCACATACCCGGGTGGGTAGAAGCGGTTTCTCAATGCCTCAGAAAGTCGAGCCCAAGTTCTAATGGGTTTGAAAGTAGAGGATTCTAGATCATCCCCAATCTCTATCACGAATGTGGTCTTCTCTTGCTCTGTATCCCACCAGGTTTGTGCAAGTCCTTCTAATTGCAAGGCTGCAATATGGAGCTTTCTCTCTTTGGTAAGGCCTGGACATTTATTGAAATAGGTGGAGAGGCTACGAATCCAGGAATCCACAACTTCTCCATTGGTTTGACCAACAAATTTCGGTATTTGGATTCGAGTGTCCAACAGGAAGGGGTCTTGATTGTTTTGTTATTGCATTCAGAGCAACTCATTTAGGACAAAGGAAAGATCTTGGACGAGATTTGAAGTATTGGAATCTGAGTCTACTGCCAAGGGATCTTTTCGTGGAGGCATTGTGAGGCCAACTAAAGATCAAAGCGAACCTAGTTTGCAAAACTAAAAAATGGGTCATGCTCTTTTTTGTGAATAGAGGGTGCAAAACCCTGGAGCAATGGAGCTGAACTAGTTTAGAGGGAGATATTTGTATTGTTTTAAATCTATGAAACTCCTCTTTGTTGTAGTGGAGATCTTTGTGCCCTTGGGGCTATGAGATCTTTTGATCTTCTTGCATGAAGATGTAAACCCTGAAATGGGTGAAATCTAGACTATTTCATGAAAAACCCCAAAATATATTTGGCTCAATCTTCAAGATCATAATATTTTTCATGGATCTTGAGGCTCTGATACCAATTGATCTTCCCAAGAAGGAGATCTACTCGAGAAGGTGACCAAACAAACCATTTTTCAGCAGTTGAACAAAAAATCAACAGGGGCGCAAATTAGATGAGGGGCGCACCATTGGTTTGGGTGACCAAGCAATGGAGATCCAGTGCCGGGATGATCTAAGAGTAGCCAAGAGGGTGTGGCTATCTCAGTGTGAGTCATGGAAATCAAAGGGAGAAGCTCAATGCAGCCATAGAAGAGGGCGCACTTACTTCATCCCGACAATGGAAAAAACAACAAGGGTGCAAACCCCAGGTTGGTGCGCCCTCCTTTCTACCTAAGGAAACTTGTAAAAAATCGACTTGCTCCTTGACAGATTGGCTAACTAACGGAGTAAGCTCACTCTCAGATGTGGAAGCATGGAAATGGAGTAGCCAAGGTGTAACCATGAAGAAAGGCGCACTGACAAACCCGGAGAATGCCCAAAAACGAAAATGCGGTAAAACATAAGATGTAAACTCACATAACAAAATCAAGTGAGAACTTCAGAAAAAAAGAAAAAGACAAAAATGCTTTATTTGAGTCTCGATTGACCTTATATATTGAGGGACCAATTATTTACATATGCATAGTTAAATAGTATCAAAAGGTGAAAATGGGTCGAGCCTAGTTGGCTGATTTGTGCGCCCGAGGTGGCGCTCCCCTAGGTGGCCTCCTTGGCCCACTAGAAAAGTTGTCTCAATCATAGTGGATCTACACAATATTCTATGGCGCACAGTGCACTATGTCCTGCTAGTCGGTCATGCAGAGAAAGATATTTGTGATACATATACCTTCAACTACGTGCCACTCTACGTTAATGCACTCTTGTTAATGTGTTCCTTTCCATTTTTCTACATGTACCTTTACATTCCACTCTACGTTAGTGTGCCCTTGTTAATGTTATTGTTTCCAGTTGTCTGGATTTTGAGGTTCCCGAATCCCGAACCTCTGACAGTCACACTTCCCTTTAACGCATGGAAGAAGTCAGCGAAGGCAGATGCACATGCAAACACACAGATGGGGTTGAAATTTCGGTTCGAAGTTTCTAGTGATCTATCCAGCGTGTAAATTTTCCCGGTCATGAAATTAACTTGTTCCAAAGTTTGATAGACCGTTCATAGTTCTGAATCACATGTAACATT
>JASDQU010884020.1:8762-19564 GCA_032191745.1 Picea mariana | reverse complement strand
ATCCTGTCAACACATGTAAACTAGATTCCAAGGTCAACAAGCATAGTAAAATCCTAAAAATAATTTTTTTTTGGATTTTGTTTTTGGATATGATGTACATAAAACAAAAGGCACTCACACCACACACCTATGTACACTACACTACACATCTTGATGGTTTAGACATAGGAGAGCACATTGCTAGGCTCAAGCCAAGGATCTTTTTCATAATTGGAGAACTCATGAGCCGTTGGAGGCATCATATGACCATACCGAGGCCATGTTGCGTAGGAATGAATTTCTGGTTACAAAGATACTCATCATGAATGGTTTTTTGAGCTATCAAATCTCCTTGATGGGATCCATCAAGACATGAGGGAAGTACAAAACACAAATCTTTGGTGAAAGGGATAGCAGAGGATTCACTGGAAAGTTCCAAAAAGGATAATTGAGGTGGAAAAATGTTAAGACTAGAGGTTTCACTAGATGCCCCAACAAATGCTCCCAATCTCAAATCAAGACTCATCATGTTAACTCTCTCCAGTTTCAAATCGGGGAGAAGGAAGGTGTGATGATTCTCACACTCTTTGGGCTTATCAATGGAAACCATGACTTTCAAGATGGCCTCTTCTGAAGGCAACTTAGTATCTAGGAAATCATGTGAACTAAGATAGTCAACAACTCGTATGGGTGGAGAAGGTTGATCAAACTCCACCTGTGGGTGGAGTTGTTGACTAGTATCAATGGATGTCAAAGGGATGGTAGGATCAACAATCTCGACCATGTTGAGCGGGATAGATGCTCCATAGTCAACCTCCACTAGATGAGGTACTAGCCAAGGATCAACTGACCCAAGGGATTCATAGTAGATGAAAAAATCATGTTGAGAGGAGCGATATGGGTAGTGTCAGGTCCAGGAAGGGGGAATATCCCCATAAGAAATGTATCTTTAAACATACCTACACCGATGCTTTGATACCCCTGAAAGATTCACCTATGAATGGAATGTTGGGGCTAGGATTAACTCGTAAGTCAGGTGTGCAATAATCTAGTTGGTCGATCGAGACTATCTTTCCTTGATGGGGAAAATATATGACATGAAATACAGTGGATGAAACAACCTTCGTTGCGTAGAACTAAGTGGGGCTCGAGAGTAGATTATAGTCAAGTTTGGCGTCTACCACTTCAACTTCTACAGAGACAATCTTGCCCCCGAGATCGATGGGTAAGGAGGTGATAATTACATGAGCTTTGAAAGAATGTACATCAAAATATTTTAGGATGGTTGGAGATGCAGTGAGCTTGGAGAACCAAGGGATTTCCAACATTAAAAATACATAATGCAAGTGGTCGCTCCTTCGTTGATCATCGTATGAAAGATATTCTTGTTCAGACAACCAACTGTGATTTGCAATGCCAGTTGGTGTGAGAGACATGACTCAGTCTGTTCTATGTCAAATGAAATAATATTGGACTCTGAAGGATCGATTCCCCCTATCGCTGATAGAAAGGCTTTCCACTGTGAAGGACAACTCTACAATACTTCGAGTGCTGACATGGCACATGGTTCTTGGGTGAGATATTCCACTATGCTATAATGTTGAGCTTCTCAGGCATTGAGATTATGGGTAGTCCGTTGAGGTACCCATATTGGAGGGAGAATTGCAGGTTCGAAAGCCAGTTTCTCTAAAGTGAGAGGGCCATTGGGTGGTGTTAGCGTCAGAAGTCACTCCTGGATTGCTTGCAGGAGCAGAGCTCGACACCCATCAGTTTAATGTCACGCTTTGATAAAAGGGCGATCAAATGGGTAGAGACTCGAGGAGATATCACTCTAACTCGGGGACTGTATCTGGTACGTAAAGAACAAAAGAGGTATGGAATCCTAACTTCAGCCAGTGGGTTGACTAAAAGATGAGCAGGTGGAAGACTTAGTGAGAAAGGTGAACAAACAGCTCTGGGCAACAGGCTTACAGCGGTTTGTAGGGGAAAAACTCTGAATGCAGGATCCTCCTGGTTCCGAGCTTTGAGAAATTGAAGAGAAGAATTGACTGGATCCTCCAATTCCAAGTCATTCAGCGTTAAGAAAAATACAGGAACCGATTAGAGACTCCGTAACCATTACAGTGATCCATTACAACATCATCCTATAACAACTACAGCTCAACTGGATCCTCCAATTCTGGGCTTCTCTAACACAGTATAACAAAGATGTAAAGAAACTGGCATTCATAAGGAAAGAATTCTCAGAAGTCTAGAAATAACCAGAAAACAATGCTTTATTAAAGTTTTACAACCGGGAGCTCTGCTCAACCATCGATGCCCACAAAAAATGACAGAAATGCCTACATATACTTGGAACTGACTCAGGCGCTGAAGGCGCAATCATATCATGAATTCAATGCTTGACATTGAGGAGCTTCTCTATCAGGATGGGTTGTCAGTCTACCTCAATCAAATCTGTCCTCTGCTCCCCTGTCATACACCTCTTTAATTCAGCATGGCTCGGGCCAGGGGGTAGCTGAGCCTTTTGAATATTGGACTAGCGTGTTGTTGGCAACCAACTCACTTTTTCCTATCGTCTATAAGCTGCCTACACCTATGTTTCGCAAGCATCAATTTTTTATGTCGCAATTTCCAAATTAACGTCATTTTCATTTCTTGCGACATTTGCACATTTGTCTTCGTTAAGTTTTCACGACTGTAAGCGTGAAAACTTCTCCTTTCGAGGTCACATTTTGATCACTATCTAAACTGTCATGATCTTTTTATCGATATGCCTACTGCACTTACCTTTTGTTTATCGTTATGTGGCTGGAAGGACTTTCGAACTATGCTCATTGGACATTCTTATATTGATTGCATAGCTTGATTTTATTGAGTTTGTAAGGCATTGAGAATTTGGATTTACACTTTATATGACTTGCCTGATCTTTGATTCTATGAAAATGCATAGGGGTTATGATTTATTTTGTTTATATATATGATATAATCCTTATGATAATCTTTTCATAAATTTGGCTAGTCGACTATAAGAGTTCCATTTGGCACTTTGATTAAACTTTTGATTATATACATTGGCGCATAGTTGATTTATATGTCGGATGTTTGAACACCATGGCATAACGTTTGCGTGTATTGGCATACACATTTGATTTCATTGGTTGTATACATGACTTAATGGTTGAACTATTATTATGGATTGAGCAGCGATGGAATTTGGTGGTTGTACTTGGATAATCAATATTTTGCATGGCAGACTCCACCACCTTCGCATGAGAGCATTAATGCTTACCCCTTTTTGGCTCATTCATTGTTGTTGGTTCGGGTAGCTCTGCTCTTGTGTGTGTTGGTGATTCAAACCCTTCCCTTACCATGCATTCGGCTCCATGGCACCAGTCGTGCGAGTTGAACCCAATGGCAGTCAAGCCCTGTTGATGTTTGACAATGCCCGCCAAGATTTGGCAGACAGTGGATGGCTTACCTTCGTGAAACGTTTTGAGGGTTTTAACCTTTGCGTGGCTCGACAGTTTGCCATGACCTTCGATGGCTGTCGAGCCAAGGTCGGCGATATACAATTGGAGATTGATGAACAGTTCATCAGCTCGGCTACGGGGTTACCTACCTCTGGACAATGTTGGTTTAAGAATTGCAAGGTTGAGGAAGTGCCATGGACATTGTTGTTTCAATCACGCAAAATTACCTCCTGTGATAGAGGTATGCCCGTAACTATGCTTAAACAATGATGGCACGATTTATTGATGATAATCAAGCAGTTTGTGACCTGTGAAGGTCGATACGGACTTGTGTTCCTCCACCACCTGCGTTTGCTTATGGTTTTTATGGGATACTCTCTCAATATGCCCTATTATTTGCATTGTAGCCTGTTTAAAATGTCAAAGAAGTTCAAAAGTCACTAGGCCGATAGTAGTTTGTTTCATTATGGGCTTGTTAAGCTTATTGTTGTCTATCATTTGAGTTTGCACGGGGATAGTTGGAGCATTTTCGTTGCTCGTAATGGTTTCGAGGATCCGAACCCTGCACAGGTTGACAAACCTGTAGTGAGTGAGGTCAAGGCTGTACCCCCGGTGCCCTACCATGTCCTGCTGCCTAAACCCTCGACCGACCCTCCTATCGACTTACCCCACACTGTGACTAAGAGTGTTGAGACTGTTAAACCTGTGGAAAAAAATCCCAAGGAAAACCCTACTGCCAACGATAAGGGTAAAAGGAATGCACATTTGATTTCACGGATGGCAAGGAACAAGCCAAAACCCCCGGTTGAGCCAAACCCTATCGTCTTGAGTGAGGACTCCGATTTGGAAGTTGAGCGTTTCTTGGCCAGCGAGTACCCCTACTCGCAAGGTTTGTGTGCCGAACCCTCATATGATTTTGTATCAAACCTACCCCCCTGCCTAAAGGATGACCCTAACTACCCAGGCATTAAGTTGCCTTGTGAAACTCTTGGTCATCTGCCCAAACCCTCGCCTGTTCTGTCTAAACCCACATAGTCACCCTGTGACCAATGCAATTCATGGTTAGAGCGATATTATATCGATATTCCGATACTCCAATCAAAGATTCAATCTTTGGAAGATCAGATTGCATTGCTGACCAGTCAAAAAGCCAAGCTCCAAGCAGTGGATAAGAAACAAAAGACAACTGGCTCCATTTTGTTTAAAAACGTGGAATCAGCCACGACTGTTGTAAATTCCAAGCTGGTATAAGCATTGCAGCCTCATCGCTACACAGGTATGATTCTGACATCATTTTGTTTTGTAAATAATCTAGTTTACTATAATGATTTTGATTCAGCTTTTAAATAGTTTGATCACTTATTCAAATGCCTCTATCATTCGGTGATCATCCTGTACATGGCTTTGTTTTGATTAAAATAGAAAGAGTTTCGATTTGATATATGATTTGCTCCCAGATTTTTATGTTTATTCATTTGGATTTCATTTGCTAAGTCTGTCTGAGTGAAATAACGAAAGTAATGGTGTGTTTTCAATACAATTCATTTTGTGCCCACTCCCAACAAGAAGTTTTTATGCTTAATTTAGAAAACGATTTTGATCTGATTCGATCTCGTTATCATTTGTATGCTATGATTGGTAAATGTCTTCGGGAGAATACTTGTTACAATGCTGTGTCATGAGATGTTCTATCTTTGAATGATAATGACTCTGTTTCTTTGATGAAAACATTACGCTCAAATAACATTCGCGCCCAAATTGGAAATGAATCTGAATCTTAACAACTATGTGAAGATCTTAGCTAATCGATTCGCTTTTGTTCTAATTTAGCAAGTTTGTCCTATGAGTCGAGTTCAGATTATAATTGATGCTTCGTATTTTAAATTTGTGAAATGAATTGGTCAAACCCTGATATGATTCGTTAGATTGAAATGATTGTGATCAAAATTAATCGATCCTGTTTGCTTATTGTGCAATGATCAACGATCGAAATCCATAACAAACCCTGTTTGATTAATCCTGTTATGATTTTGTTATGAGTCAATTATCGCTTGGATTCGTTGACAACCTACATCGCTTACTATACAATTATCGTGATAATCGTGTTCGATTCACAAGTGTAACAATGTGTCTGTGATTTGTTCTATTTTCAATTGAATATCAAAACGATCCCATAAACAGAGGGATTCGAATTGTTGAGAAATGATTGCAATTCTGTTACATATGATTTCATTTACCCAACTTATGACTATAATCTAAACAGAGTATTGCTATCTCTGTACTCGGTTAAATGATGTGGATCCTGTTTGATTTCATAATGGAATAACGGTTTCAATTTATGATTCGTTCTCAAGTAATTATTGGATGTCAATTCAATGGAAATTCTTAAAAGATTTGATTTAATTTCAATTCTGATTCTGTATCTTATTTTAGACTAGCTACAGAATTAGATGATTCTGTAGCTAGTCTATAGAATTTAATTTTTATCATTTTATTAATAAAAGAGTCTTCTAATTTGTCTATTTTGGATCCTTTTCAGGTGAATTCGAAATTACATGGGATTTGATGGACAATTTAGAGGATATTTGAAATATTTTGGTTTCATTTTAATTTCCTAGTTTTAGTTGATCTTGGGAATATCTTCCCAGATTATGTAAACAGTTTGATAACTTCCACAGGGAGGTTTTACCCTGTGGAAAAACTTATAAATACCTATTATTTTTTGTAATAATCATCCTCATTCGTGGGAGAACAAGGATATGGAATTTTAATACAGACTGAGACAAAATTTGATGTTCTGCTACAGCTTTAGCTTTTCATAATATCAATATTTTGTTTCATGTTTATGTGTATCAATTTGCATTTGGTTAATGACTACTTTAGCTATCTTAGTCTTTTGCAAATGATATGATTCAATCCATATAATCCATATCTGATTTCTTCTAGTGTATAAAAAACATAGCAATTACTTGTTTCAGTTTGTGAATGACAGATTTCTCTTCTTCATCAATTGAATCATTAAGTATAAGTTTTTGCATAACCGGTTTATCTAATTGCAGAGATTTATAAATCATATAATTGTTATTATTTTTTATGTCTTGTTTGTCCTGTAAATAAACTCATAGAGCATTGCAGCTATCGTTTACGAGAAGCTTCTGGATTATCCGATGTGAGTTTCCTTCCTCCGACCAGTTTCGAAGTCATCATACACAGGACAAATCTGGAGCGTTTCCAGGTCAGTTTGTTGTTTATTTGTTCAGTATATTTGTTAGTATTTTAGTTATATATATGTGTAGTTAATATATTAGATTGTTTAATTTCAGTAAGTTTTATTTCTCATTCATAAAATCATAAAATCAACAAAAATATCTTTCTCTATCTTAGGGCAGAAAGCAAATGAAATTTTCAGGTTTTAATTAAATCTGTAAATTGTAGATATTGTATATTTTGTGAATAAGTCATATTGCAATTAGTAGTTAGACAGTTAATTAATTAGTAGTTTGTAAATAGTAGATTAGTTAGTTTGTTTAGTAGTTAGTTTTAATTAGATTAGTGTATTAGTTAGTTAGTTAGTATTAGTTTGTTTTATTTATTTATAGTTAGTTTAGTTTGTTTTATTCAGTTTTAGTTAGTTTAGTTTAGATTAGTTTTCTCTTTGGTTTTCTTAGGACCTTAGAGCGGCTAACAGAGCCGTTAAACCCGTCAGGGTGGTTCATTCCAAATGGCTTGGGTTATTAGACAACCCCAGACCGATTCCACTCTCTCAGTTGGCGGACAATCAATTTCGACCGTTAACAAATTGCGCTAGAAGGAGGGCCTGAACTTAATTAATGGCACGAGGCGGTTGCAAGACTCCTCCCCTCCCTAATCGCTCACCTATAGTGACTAGAATCCATTCACACGATAATATTCCCCTTCAAACAACAACTACTTCAATCGACGATCCACAGATCACAGTTGAGCCAACAACCCCTAATCCTATAGGTGGTGACATACAAGAGATTGTCCGCCAATCTCTTATTAAAACACATAGTGCCTTAGCTCGCCTTAGGCAACCAAACCATCCGTGGGGTCAACCTCTAGACTTCTCTGATATCAGAGAACAGTTAGGTGACACTAACCTCACTGTGAATTCTACAGATCCAAACTCAAATCCTGCTACAGGAGGATCTGGGATACCTCCTTCACCACCTCCATCATCTCCTTCCTCTTCTGGAGGAGATTCTTCCGACGAAGGCAATTCGCCTTCTCTGCCTTCCACACCCACTACCCCAATGGAAAATCAGAACAACCCTGCCAGACCTTTGTTGGACCAGGATGCCGTAGCTGTACCTGGAGCCCAGCACCCTTTGCCTAAGCACCTGGAGAAATGGCTTCCCATGTTTGACCCTGACTCAAAATAGATAGCGGAAGATCATATCAAAAAATTGATGTTAGCCATAAGACTCCACAATGTTGAACATGAAGATGTTGTCTGTAGGTTGTTCCCATATACTTTCGAGGGTAATGCATCCACTTGGTACTTTTCCCAACAACCCCATACTATTGTGTCCTAGGAAAAGTTTGAATCATGCTTTTTGGAAAAGTTCGGAGACGGTAAACCTCCGGAAGTCTTAGTCATGGATCTTTCAAGCTTAAAAATGAACCCAAAAGAAAAAGTTAAAGATTTTAATCAAAGATTCTTGACGCTTAAAAACCGAATCCCGATAGATTCTATGCCTTCTGAGAGTCTTATAATAGCTTACTACACTAAAGCATTGCATCAAAGTATAGCTATTTGGGTTAAACGATCTAAGAAAGCCACGTTGTTAGAGGCCTTCGAGGAGGCCGACCAGATTGAAAAAGACATACTTAGTCTTAAGGAATCTTCTAGCAATGAACTTGAGACTAGTTCTTCTTCCAAAAAGAAGATTGAAATCCTCCCCAGACCCACACAAAGTAAAACACAACCTGAAAACTCCGATTTGGAAAATTTAACTAAAGTTGTTCGAAAACTGTCTAATAAAGTTATAGACTTAAAAAGGTCGACTGAAGAAGCTTCCTCGAGTAAAGGGCCCTACAAACCTCCTTTCCGAAAGCCCTTTCCTACCAATCGACCTAACCCAACCACCGAGGGCCTTAATCTAGAAAGTTTGCAATGTGCTCTTCAAACAATTATAGAAGCCCAAGATAACTTGATCCCTCCTGAGATTCTTGAGGAGGTAGTTGAACCAGAGACAGTTCAAGAAGAAGAGTCTTCTCCAAACATCTTTGGACACTTCTCGGATAGTATCTTTCAAGCTAACTTCGAGACTGTTCACCCTTATAACACTAGGAGTAAGACAAAAAACAAGCCTTCTACCGAGAACACTACAACTTCACCTCCAAAGCAATCTAAATCAGCAGAGCCGAAACAGAGTAATGTGAACCCTAAATTAGATTATGATGTTGTTGAAGATCTTAAAAAGTTAAGGGCTAACATTTCTATTTATGAGTTGTTAAAATTTCCATTTTTGTTACAAAAAATGTTGCAAAATATTTCAGAGAATGGAAAGAATGGTAATTCTAATGTTAACAAGGTTGTGCAAAGCAAAGTTCCGCAGAAGACTTCCACTAAAAACAATTCTGATCCCCAAGATAAAGGAAGCCTTCCGGTAGCCCCTGTAAATAATGTAAATAATGTAAATAATGTAGCTAAAGTAGCATTAGAAATTGCGAGTAAGAAGCCACAAGCTACTACTCTTAGTACTCGCAAGAATGTACCTCCTTTTCTTTTAACTTTCAAAATTTTCAACAGAAACATGCATAACTGTATGGTAGACTCGGGAGAATCATCCAATGTGATGCCTTGGTCTTCTGCCAAAAGATTAACGCTGAAGTGGAACCCTCTTCTTTAAAAATCATACAACTTGATCGGACAAATGTCAAAGTTATAGGCGAACTAAAAAATGTATTGATTAGATTATCGTCTAACCCTAAGGTTCATCAGGTTATTGATATAATCGTTGTGGACATTCCAGAAGTGTATGGTCTGTTTTTGAGCAGGGACTGGTCGGAGCAGCTACATGGTTACTTCGCAACAGACTGGTCTCACTTATGGCTCCCGGAGAACGGTAAGCCAAACAAGATCAGGGTGAATCGTGAGCGTTACCTTAAGTTCACAGTCACAGATTTAAACAATCCCACCGAACCATACACACCTTCTGCTGATTCACCCGAAGTCCAAGGGATGGACACCTTCTTCGGAAACTTCATGGCCGAGGTTTCACCTATCACCAATCCAGAACAACAGTCCGAGATCGCAGCATATATGCAACCAATAGCTTCTATACAACAGTCTCGTGAACCCGATGCAAATCAAGTTTGGTCTCTATAGTTCGATGGTTCTAAGTCTAAAGAAGGAGCTGGAGCAGGCTGCATCATTATCGATCTGGTAGGTAACAAGACATTAATGGTTTGTAGACTAGAATTTGAATGTACTAACAATACTGTAGAATACGAGGCTTTACTACAAGGTCTCAGAAAAGCTCTGGATATGAACATTCAAAACCTGGTTGTATTTGGCGACTCTGAAATAGTGGTTAGACATGTAAGAGATTCTATACACTATCTTTCCCCGCATCTCAAAAGTTACCAGTCTGAGGTATGGAGTCTTATGAACAAATTTTCTGCTTTCAATATAAATTCCATTCCTAGATTAAATAATACTGAAGCTGATCTACTAGCTAATGTAGCCTCTAAACTTCTTCCTGCGGAAGGCTTGTCCCCAGACGCATTCTCTATTGAGATATTGTTTCAACCATCTATTCCTGACAATATCACAAACTGGAGACTATTTGACGATGATCAATAGATCATTAACTTTCTGCACATGGAAGAAACCTTTCAAGGCGCGGTGATAGATGAACACACGCACGATGACAATTTGCACGATTTTACGGTAATACCTGATCCGAAATGTCCTGAAGCACTATCGGACATGGTAAATTCCATACCCAAATCCATAGTTAGATTAGAATTTTTTTATGATTTTGAAGATAAATTTAAAAAGACGGTAAATTGTAAAACCAATAGTTCCTCGTTGTCTTATGAAAAAGTCAATTTAGGAAGTAGTGAAAATCCTCAGTGTATTAATCTAGGCTTGGGATGTTCTAGACAAGAAAAAGCTGCTTTTGTTAAATTGTTTAAAGAATTTAAGGATGTCTTTGCATGGACGTACGACGATCTTAAAACGTTTGACCCTAATATCATACAACATGTCATCCCGATGAAGCCCCAAACCTTACCTTTCCAACAGAAACTGAGGAAAATGCACCCTAAACTAGAACCGACCGTTCAAAAAGAATTGAATAAACTCCTAAGTGCTAAAAT
>JASDQU010884018.1:2288-33861 GCA_032191745.1 Picea mariana | reverse complement strand
GGCAAGGGCATGTGCATGAACACATTTATGCACCAGCAGGGCACCAGATAGGAAACCGATCAAGAGGTGCATGGAGGACTACCAGCACTACGGGAAGAGCTCAAGCTACAAAAACAATCCCATGGAAACCCCGACATGATGCAGAGAAAGATAAGGGTGGAAAGGTAGTAGATAGACATAATGTTCGACTTCCATTGGGATGGATGGATGGTCGTACTTGGTACCAGTTGGCTACATTGCTTAGTCGGTCATATTGTATGGTTTCTTCTCATGTTTCGAGGATGAAACATGTGAAGGGGGATGAAATATGGGGTACCTAGGGACGTACCCAATGGGAATGTAATTATGTGTTATTAGTGGAAGTCAATTAATATATGGGAATGTGGTCATTCAATGTAAGGTGGACGAGGTCCACTATATTAATAAAGGCCCACTATGGTAGTTGGATGTAATAAATGTGAGAAGGCTCTCTAGAAGGTTCCTAGGAGATAGGGAGAGCTATATAAAGAAGTGTAGGCAATGTAATGAAACATAGTGAAGAATATTGTGATTGTACAAGCAAGGATTGCTTGAGGAGTTTTATCCTTCCATAAGGATTAATATATGGTGTTACCCTACCTTAAGGGTTTTCTCTATTTCTTGTGTTCATGTTATGGTGAATGGTTTATGGTTTATTCTTGGTATTATTGAAGTATATTTACAGATCTGGTTTAGGTACTTAACACCGTTAGTAATTGGTCTATCATATCAGGACTCCCTTCTCTTAAGCTGACATCTGTCCAAAAATATCTGAAATACACCAAAATTTTACCTGAGGATTCACCTTAGCTTGGCGATTTCCTCCTCCAAGGTACTCCACCAATCAGAATTTTCCCTAGAGCTCTCTATTATCTCAGTTTTGGCCTATGATTTCCTCCTTTTGATCCTCTTCTTCTTTGCGGCTGGGTGGCAGGTGTTTTCTGTGTGTTTATTTATGACAATATCCCTTATAACGGGGTTTAATATTACTCACAACTTTGTCTCAGTTTCAGGTTCGATATGAAATTTAGTCACCTGCATCTGCAAGAACCATCTTTCATTCTTACTTATTGACCTGCTCGGTACCTTAGCTGAGAACCCAATTGTGCTAGACGTCATTTGATGGATATTATCCATGTTTTCTGGACTTCTCAGAGACCTTGATTTGGCCACCCTTTGAGTTTACAGAATTCAGGAGCATAGGTCGAGCTCGTCTTTCTTACACATAAGATGACAATTTCCCAGAATAGGATAAAATGATTCATATCTGAGATTTTGATGTTCTGTCTAATTTGCTCACAAATTACTGTCACAGTACCTTGGTGTGCCATGCTTCATCAATCCACTTCAAATGATGAGCCTCGAGTTAGTTATGTGGCAGTGTCCTTTTGGTACGTCATCCGAGGAAGTACCTGAACCAGTGATGTGAGGTGATCTGACCAACCGCCATCCTCCCTGCGAGCTATTGACATGACATTTTGAACCACGTGACATTGGGGCCATAGGAAAAGTGATTTTGGGCAATCCGTTGTCTCCCTCGTTGCATGTGTAAGAGCGCCACGCGTTCCCCATCGAAACCAGAGTAGTTTTCCCTGGTCTGCCTTCGCGATGTTAAGTTTCACGCTTTTTGTTTGTCCGATGTAGGCTTCGACTGTAGATCTGAGATTATTCAATATCGACGTCCCGCCAATATAATCCCTTCCCACTTCCGCTACATTCGTTCATACACCACGGAATATATCTGAGCGCCCTGAACTATCACGCCTCTACTATGGTATAGAGTCTCGCTAAACTTCAGAAGTTTGTAGATCCTGATAAAAATTGTTAGGGTGATAACATTGTCTCCAACTGGGGATGCTATCCTCCCAACGAGGTAGAAAAGAACTTGTAGACCTGGTGCCTAATCCATGGGGATATTCCCCAAAACATGTGTGTGTCCTGCTCTTACCAAGATCTGTGCACTACTTCCAACTGCATGGGGGACCTCCGAGTGCATTATTGAAAACTGACTATATCTAGTGCTAGAAAACTCGAACTGGAGAAATGCTTGACCAACAAGCTTATTTTCACATCCCTACCTACCCTAAAACCGTTGGGATGGCCACTTACTCAAGTGATGCTAAAGTGCCAATGCAGCCAATCAAGCAATTGGTTTCCTGATTTTCCTTTCACATTTTTCTCAAGCTGGTGGAAAAACATAAAGGATGGTGGATAAAAAAACAAATTGAATCCAAAATCTAAGCTTATGAATGAAGAAAAATCATCCTTCACTGAATACTGTAATAGGATGGCCATTATATCTTGAAAATCATGAAAAACCATTTCTCCCGGATGATCAAAAACCGAAAAGCAAGTATCTTTCATCAGTCTTAGTTGTTTTTGCTCTATTTCTTTTGTTCTAAGAACATCTTCGAATGAAATGGCAATGATAGGTTTGTCTTCTTGGGAATGCATATCAACAAAAATATTCATATATTCTTGAACATCTTCAAATATGACAGCCATATAATATGCACCAAGGTTATCCTCTTGTTCATCAAACAGCTCTGATGTGGTTTCATTAAATTTCTGGAAATTTGTTTGAGGACAACCACTTTGACTTTCCAGTGAATAAATAGAAATGTGTTCTTGCTCATGCACTACTTCACAGTCCAGAGCTCTCGCGGATGGATTTTCAAAACCCTAATTTTCAAATGACTTGAATAAAATCACTACCTCTTCATTATCATTCTATGTTTCTGATGGACAAATGGCATACACTGCTTCACCTATGTCATTTGTTTCTTTATTGTTGGAAACTTCCATAGATGCAATTTCAGAATCTTCATCCATGTCTATGTTGCTTAAAAATTTAACCACAATGTCATTCTCAAGGGAAGAGAATGTACTCTAAAACACCTTTTCACGTTGAGAATCCATACTGATTTCGGGATGGAGAAAATGACCTTGAACAATGCTTTCTGGAGAACCTTCTTCTTCCTTTTCAGGATGATAGTTGAACATAGACTGCAAAACTGAGCTGACATGACCCTTTATGTGATTGTCCATAGAATTATCATCACCACTCTGTTCATGCTTGGAGGATCCTTGTCTTGAGATACTACAAATAGTTTTCTTCAATAATTCGAAAGAAGCAAAATATAATGGTAGGGTTGTCCTACTTGATTTGAAACTGTCTTCTTCAATTTAATTGTCAACATATGGTTGTATTTCAGCGCAAGCAATAGGGTCTCCAAGAACATGAAAAGAATGTTGTGACATATTGTCATTCTGCTCCATTGATCTAGTGTGGCTTTGCATAAGCACAAATTATTTTTCTTCGATGATGATTTTAGTATTTTCTTTCAGCAATTTGAAAGAAGAAAAGCGTAGAGGTAAGGAATTCCCTTCAGCTGATTCAATACTTTCTTCTTTGTAATTGTGATATGCAGCCTGATTGCTTTCATTATACTACTGAAAAGGAAAATTTTGTGATAGAGAACATGTGGTTGATTGTTCCAGGGGGCCAACATCGTAATCATCATATTCATCGTATATAGGCAAATCATTAACATATGCCACATCATCTAACAAGAACAAACTTAGAACATCGACATGTTCTTCAACAAGCTACTTTTCACACTCATATTATTGACTATCTAGAAATGAATACATAAAACGATGAGCCCTCTGCTCATCATGGAATGGATCAACACCTCCTCTCTTGACAAGTGGGATGTAATTTTTTGCAAAATCTTTAGCATTGGAAACTTCAAGAGGACCCATGATATTGTCAATTCTATGCACAAGATTCCAATCAACTATTTTCTGTTCACATTCACTTTCATGTCCTTGAACATTCAACCCCTCATTTTGGGTTTGTTTACATTCTTGGATGTTGTGTTGAATGTCCTGAGCATCACTAAACATTTGTTGTAAGGACCCAGGTCTTCTTTCCATCAGGAGGAAAGAAAAATCAGGATGAAGAGCAGTTGTGAAATGGAGCATGGTAGCAACTTCAGAGGGTTGAATTTCTTTGGAAAAATTATAATAGACGCTAGAGAACTTTCTACTGAATACATAAATAGATTCATTGTTGTGTCTTTTCAAGGCGTAAAACTTAGTGAGTTGCAACTCTAAGGATTTCTCCTTGCCCCAAAATTTAAAAAAAAGCTTCTTCAATTCCACCCATGAGATGATGGTTTCTTGGTGTAAGTGTTTGAACCAGTGTTTGGTGTCTCCTTTCAAGGACTGAGAGAAAAATCTCATACACACATCGTCGTGGTCAATCTCGAATAAATCTATAAAATGCCCAAACCTTTGAATGTGATTTTCAGCAGATATGATACTCGATTCTCCGTCGAACACAAGTAGGAACTCATAGTAATTTGAAGGGAAATCATGAAGGGTTTGGGGTAGCTTTAAGGGTATATATCTATGTCGGGCCTTAGGGGGTGTTGGGCCAAGAACAATGGGAGAGACATTGGTTTGAGTCTCACGGGATTCATCAACTTGGTCATTGTCATTACATGGCCTAGGTGAAACATTTTTATCAGAACCAGCGACAAGGTGAGGGTATGCATGTGCAACGTATAGAGGATGAATATATAATTTTAAGTCTTTCATGATCATTATTAAGATACAATAGGTAAAAGAAAGTTTGTTTGGATTTTTCAAGGAAGGAGCAGATGCAACTTAAAATGAAAAGTAAGATGCTTTGTAAGAGGTCCCATTTTGAGTAACTGTTTTCCGTCATGATTCCCTTCCTTGCCCCTATCAAGGGGTTTCATCTTTCAGTGAAGTTCCAGTCTCACGCTTGAAGTATTCAGAGCAGGGTGGCCTCTTGGAAATTCAGGATTCTTTTATCAGTGAAGTCACCTCCGAACTGAAGTGGAGTCGTCAGAGCAGGAATACATCCAATGTGTGCCTAAGTGTCTGTCGCTCTCAGACCCTAGAACTCAACCATGTCGTTCTTCCCAGGGAAAATTTTTAAATTTCATCCCCAGCAATGGCACCAAAATGTTAGCACCCTGTAAATCTACCCAGCTGTCAAAATAGACGACAGGGGTAACTGCTGCAACTAGTTTTAGAGCTAAGGCACTAGCCTACTCAACTCAGAGAGGGCTCTCTCATGTCACTTGATACATCTATGCAAATTGGTGGCTAGAATTGGTTTGTTTTGGGGTTTTAATAAATTTGTTGAAGAGTTGAAGATGACCTTTGAGCTATGGGGTCAAGAATGTAGGATCTATTTCCAAATCATGAAAACAATCAAGAGGAAAAGGCTAAATGAGGAAGTGACTTCTAAGTTTATGCTTGGAAATTTTAGATGGTATTAGAAGAAAAGAAATAGACAACTATTATCAGAGCATTATAGTAATGAATTATGAAATCGTTTAGAAGAGATGAACACAGTCTAAATCATCAAGACGAGAGCATTGAATAATGAATTCTAGACTTTTAGTTTCTCAATTTAGACAGAAGAAAGCAAAATGAAAATACAGAATAACAGGAATCACATACTATGAGAGAAAACAAGACTCATAACACCACCAATTAGAATCTTTTCATAAAAAGTCCCAAAATCTGCCTCTACACCCATGTATTCATTCTAGCCCCAAAAATTTATAAAGTTTTCCTGCACAGAGGGCAGGCTCCTCTTTTCTCCATCCTTCTATACTCATGAGGCCAAGCAAATATAGAGGAATTTCATATGGAATTTAAAACGTTCTCACTTCCTCATAATTCTAAAAACAGATACAAGTTACAAAAAGGAAGAACAGTTGTTTTATTTAAAAGGGTCATTAGTAATTGGTTTGTCATATCAGGACTCCCTTATTTTAAGTCGACATCTATCCAAAACTATCTGAAATACACCAAAATTTTACCTGAGGATTCACCTCAGCTTGGTGATTTCCTCCTCCAGGATAGTCCACCAATCGGAATTTTCCCCGACGCTATCTATTATCTCGGCTTTCGCCTATGATTTCCTCCTTTTGTTCCTCTTCTTCTTTGTGGCTAGGTGGAAGGTGGTGTCTGTGTGTTTATTTATGACAAGATCCCTTATAACGGGGTTTAATCTTACTCCCGACTCTGTCTCAGTTTCAGGTTCGGTATGAAATTTAGTCGCCTACATCTGCAAGAACCATCTTTCATTCTTACTTATTGACCTACCTGGTAACTTAGCTGAGAACCCAATTGCGCTAGTCATCGTTTGACGGATATTATCCATGTTTTACAGATTTCGCAGAGACCTTTATTTGGCCACCCTTTGCATTTATAGAATTCAAGAGCACGGGCCGAGCTTGTCTTTCTTACACATAAGATGACAATTTCCCAGAATAGGATAAAATGATTCATATCTGAGATTTTGATGTTTTGTGTACTTTGGTCACGAATTACTGTCATGGTATCTAGGTGTGCCACGCTTCATCAATCCACTTCAAATTATGAGTCTCAAGTTAGTTATGTGGCAGCGTCCTTTTGGTATGTCATCCGGGGAAGTACCTGAACCAGTGATCTGAGGTGTTCTGACCAACCGCCATCCTCCCCACGAGCTATTGACATGACGTTTTGAACCACATGACATCGGGGCCATAGGAAAATTGGTTTAGGGAAATCCGTCATCTCCCTCGATGCGTGTGTAAGAGCACCACGTGTTCCCTGTCAAAACCAAAGTAGTTTTCCCCGGTTTGCCTTCGCGATGTTAAGTTTCATGCTATTTGTTTGTCTGAAGTAGGCTTCGACCGTAGATCTGAGATTCTTCAAGATCGACGGCCCAACAAGCTACTCCCTTCCCACTTCCACTACATTCGTTCATATGCCACGAAATATATCCGAGCACCATAAACTATCCCTCCTCTTCTATGGTATAGCGTCTCGCTAAACTTCAGAAGTTTTTAGATCCCGATAAAAATTGTTAGGGTGATAACAGGGCCCACATGACTTTTGGTGCTTCATCTCCTAGGGTTAGGTTTTTGGATGTCTAGGGTTTTTGGAATTCTTGCTTATTGTAAAAAGGCCTTCAGAGCCTCATTGTAATCATCTTCTTGTGAATATGAGTAGCCGTCACATCTCTTCTCAGAGATAAGCTATCACCATTCTACGAGTCTTTCACTCTATACTTTTATAGTCTCTATACATTTATTTCATTGATAGAAATCGTGTATTACTATATTATTTGTTTATGGTTACATCTCTGATACCTTTTCGTTATATTATTGGATATCCATGATATCTATGTGCATTTATTTATTATATCTCTGCTCTCATTTTGTGCCAAAAATAATCTGGATCAGTGGTATCAGAGCAGGTCGCTCTTGATCATTTTTTCAATGCATGTCCCCGATGAGGTTCGACTATAGAAAGTTGGGTCTCGAGCTTGTCTCTCTTGAAGAAAATCAATCTCTCACACCCAAGAAACCCTCAATGGAAGAAGAAAAAAAAAATTATGGATCAGATGATCCTATCAATCTGTTACTTGAGCAAACTCTCACGTGGCAAAGGGACAAAATGATGGAGAATTTTTCTCACATCCTTCAATGCCTGCCAATAGCAATAGGCGCATCTTGACCAAGCGACCACTTTGGAAGCACCTCACCTTTCAAGGTAAAAGTTAATTTTGATATTCCTATATTTGAAGGACAGACAGATGCAGAATCCCTAGACAAATGGTTAAATCTGCTAGAAGGTTATTTATTTGTTCACAATTTTTTCAACTGAGAAAAGATCACCTTCCCACTCCTTAAATCTCTCCCTCATGTCAAACAGAAACTTACTGGGAGAAAAGTTCCACAAAGAAGTCTGGAATATATGGGGTCGAGCCCACTTGGGATTTTTTTGCGGATGCGGTAAAGGAACAATATTACCCTATTGGCAATTATGATGACCAGTACATGAGATGGACCACACTGCAGCAAGAGAGGGGCCAAGCAGTTCTGGATTTCACCAATACCTTCCATACCTTTTGCACCAATATGGGTATCAAAGACTTTGAACGACATTTGGTTTTGAAATACCGTGGGGCTCTACACAGATACATCCAAACTGAAATGGATTTTCTGGACATCTCATCACTCGATGTTGCTTATCGATATGTTGTTAAAATCGAGCAGAAATTTAAGCACCAAAACAAACGGGAGTTTGGGTCTTCAAATCCACAACAACCAAAGTATGATAAATATGGCCCTAATAAACAGCTTCCTGAAAAGAAGTCCAAGACACGGGAAAACAAGGGTCACGGGAAGACAAAGAAGGACACCAAAAAATGGTGCAATTTTCACGTTATCCCCTGGCACAACACCGATGAACGTCACTCAAAAGAGTCATTGGTGGCCAAGATCAAAGACAAATATTCAAACCCTGATTCAAAATCTGATTCTGAAAATACTGGTAAAGGACAGATCATCGACACAAACCCCACTGCTATTGTCATGACCGCAGCAATTTAACCAGAAGAACCAACAGATCTTGAAGACGGAAAGCGCCTTTTTCATTCACGGATGTGGGTGAATGGGACCCTAGCGCATTTTATTTTTGATAGCGAAAGCCAAAATAACCTCATCTCAACAGAGGTCATAGAATAGTTAGGATTGTCGACAACACCACACCCGCAACCATACAACATCAGGTGGCTTCGCCAAGGACAAGATCTCTGTGTTAGCCAACAATGTCGATTGTCATATGGCATCCAACCTGTAATGTCCCCAGGGCCAAGCCCCTTTGTAAATTTGGTTTATGAAATGAATTGTCAATATGTTTTATAGGCTGGTGAGCCAAGTTTATATAATTCGGTGGGCTTATGTGATTGTTAGGCCAGAGAGCCTAAGGGTTGAAGGCCAAGAGCCTGATTTTGGTATGTGTATGTATGTAGCACATTAATAAAAATATAAACATCGTCGCGTACAGGATGACACGATGAATGAGTGATGGGGCACTAAGCATCCATAGAGTGGGCAATGGATTAGGGGATGGAAGGTGGGAAAAAAGGGGCTAAGTGTGGAGCCTAGGGTCTTAAGTCCTTGGGAATAATATTTTAAAATTATTCCAAAAGACATGTGAATTATATGTTTTATCCTAAGTTCCTTTTTGAAATGACAGGTGACTTCCAAATGGGAGGAATGCATGTTGATCGAACACATGCAGTTTCATGGGTGACAAGTGTCAACCCAAGCCCATGCAAATAAAACGACCGAGATGAGCCATGATGGAGGTTTCTCCTCCATTCTACCCGACCGTCTAGGTGTGAACTGGTCCGACCTCTGCAAGATACCCCGTACATCCTCTGAACCAAAGGCCTGTGTTGATTTTGGGGAAAATTCTATGTTTGTTCTGGAAAGCCGGTACACCCTCCTCTGTTCTAAACCGTGGAATCTAAGTCAACCCTGCATGGACAACTCGACACACATCCCTAAGAACCAGAGCATGAGTCTATAATGTGTTTCCAGATTGATAAAATGGAAGTGTCTCGTTCCTACTAAGCCTGGTTATGTTGTTGCACCTGTCTGTTGCTACCCTGGGGTGTTCATGTCTGGATTCTCATTGATTGTGGGGAAAGTGTAGTGTTTGACCCTGTGTGGCTTGTTGGCCAGTTTTTACAACACTCTCTTTAGGTGAGAGATGTGTTGGAAGTTGGAAGGACAGGTTTCTTGGACTATGAGTGACTCTCTCTAGGTGAGAGAGTGCATTGAGGAAGGAAAGAGCTCCTGGAAGGAACCCTATAACTGCCACAGAGCTCAGAGAATTTCAGTTCGGACTATTGCTGAAACCCAAGGCAAGGGAGGTTAGCAGCCGAAGGACTGTCTAGGTGACAGAGAATGTGTATACTCCTGGGGTGGAACAGGCATGTGGGGAAGGAGAGTCTGTGAGCAATGAGTATGAGTGGTTCCTAGGAGAGAATTTCTTCTTTGTGATTGTGTGTTTTCCCTGTAACCTTAGCCTAGCCTAGGATTCCTTTCCTTGGGGTGGAGCTTAGTCCTAGCTCAAGGGTGACCCACTGCTGAGCTTCATGAGAAGTGTGGTCTAAGGCTGGGAGATTTGTGGAAAGCCTGCACCTAGTTGGTGGAACTACCATTGTTTCCAAGATAATTACCAAATGATGTTTTAATTTATGTTTCTACATGTCTGTGTATTTATAATTATCATGTATTATGATGTGCATATGAATTAATGCTAATGCCATGTTTTAAAATTATGATAGTAGTAATTCTTAGGCTTACTCTGAGTCTAAATTTGTTTCATTGCTTAAATGCATGTTGTTTATATAATTAAGAGTGAGTGTTGTTATTTCGTGAAGTAGCACCTGCCCGGCAGTGGAAAGGGGGTGCTACAGAATGGTATCAGAGCCAAGGTTTCAATGTTGAGCCTAGATGGGCCAGATGAGTGGTCTTTGGACCAATGGTTTGAGGAGAAATTGTGTCTGGAGGACCAATTTCGGACCTTGGAATGCTCCTGAGTGTCAAAGAGTTACTTGACCGTGCTTACAAGCTCAGGAGGTGTAGCGGTGTTATGAAACTGCAGCCGATATGGTATATGGCCACAGGGAGAGAGGAATCCACACCAAAAGTATTGGAGCCTTAGGATTTTTTTGGGAGGGAAGGCGAACCCTCGTGACCGTCAGATATGGAAAATGTGTGCAAGGCTTAAGCCCCTTTGGAGTTGCACAGGAACATGGAAATCACGATACATGAAATCCCAAAATGACCTACACCATAGATCGTAAGAGAGGAATTGACCTTCGAATCAAGTGGAGGATTAGATCATAATTTCGGGATTTTGGCAAATGGAAGTTCGAGATGTGTGGATGCACGAACTCCCAATGCCTAAAACCACGAAATGCCGAAAAGATCTGTGCCATAGATCTGAGAAAATGTCTAACCGTTGGTTTGCATTTGGAATGGACCTGGGTGCATGGATGTGTACCATGTGCCAGTGAGACGAGAAAATAGGCGAGAGTGGTGGGAACCGATGACGTCACCAAAGGTGACGTGGACCCTCCTGAACATGCCACTTTCACTGTGGATGTGGAGACAGTTGTGCTATGTGGGCCCAGAGGGTAAAGTAAATCGGTATTTCACAATTTGCAAAGAAAGAGAATGAGGGCTCAACACTCCAACTCACGAAGTCGTGAGTTGCGAGAGGTGCTAGCACTTAGCCCTAACCTATGGTTATATGTAGTAGGCACTAGTGAGGAGGGAGCCATACCCATATCGCATCTTGGGTATTGATGTTTGGAGGAAGAGGAGTCGAGGGTCTTCGACTTACGAACTCACGAAATCACGAGCTGTGAAAGGTGCCTTTGGTTACGAGGGTTGGGAGAAAGAGGGAGCTATCACCCGAAAACCCGAAGTCCCGAAAATTTTGAAGACAAAAGAACCGTCGAGGATTTAACTATTAGATCTTCATGGACCGAGACCACAAATTTCCAATGTCCCGAAATTCGCAGAGCCAAACAGAGCCCAGAAAACTTAATGGAATCGAAACGTTTTTCTTGTTCACGTTGGTTTACGAATGTTGTAAGTTTTCTTGAATTTTAAGAGCCTGACAAAATTCGGTTGATTTCACATTGTGGGTGCAGAGTTCAACGAGTGTCAGTACAACCGTGAATCTATGCCGAGTATAGAAATGGAAGAGATGTGAATTGCCTCCATTTCAGAGAGCGAAAGAGATGGAAGGGATGTCAACCTGGGATTCGAAGGATCAAACTCCAATGGGCACAGAAGAGAATTGGATAAGGAAGGACATATGATGAAACTCATTGAAATATTGAAGAAATATGCTCAGGCTCGCCGAGCCGATAGTCGAAAGCTCATGAGGGTCAAGGATCAGCAGGGTGAATTCAACTTAAAGATGTTGAAGAGACTGGAAAAAATAGAAATGAAATTGGAAAAAGAGAGTGACACAAGCAGATCAAGAAGTGTCAGGACCCCTGAGAGGAGAAGAAGATCGAAGAGTGGTAGCAGACATTACCGTCACTCCCTAAAGAATTTCGGTAGGGAAACAAACAGTAGTTCAAGCCCATCCCCTACCATAAAACACCGAAGATCTGAAGTGGATGAATTGAAAGGGGAGATGAACAAGATTAAGCCTCCTACATTTGATGGAGAACATAAGAAGAAGGAATATGTCGAAACATGGTTGCTTGGCATGAAGAAATATTTCCAACTATAGAATTATTCCGCTCATGCAGAAGGAAGAATTGCGATGTATCAGCTAAAAGGAAAAGCATCCATGTGGTGGGATCAGTTTGTGCAAGTGTAGCACATCAGAGAGAAAGATATCACTTGGAAGGAGTTCAAGAGGTATTTCGAGAAGAAATACCTGACTAAAAGATACTATGACAGAAATATGAAGGAGTTCTTTGAACTCAAGCTAGGCAGCATGACCATTGATGAATACAAATGAAGTTTCTTGGAACTAATGAAGTATGTTCCATTCATCAAAGATGAGGCTATCAAGATTCAAAGGTATCTGAGTGGACTTCCACCTTCCATCGGTGATAAGATTCAATATGATGACCCTAAGACTATGGAAGAAACAATAAGAAGGGAGAAATGCTTGTATGAATAGAAAAGAGAAAAGACTACCTTTCGGAAGGCTTGGGATGACCAGAAGAGGTTTAAGAAGGAACAGAGGCAGAAGGGAAACAAGCCTCCCTTTTTCAGAAACAGTCCTCAGGGACAGTTATCTTTTAGAGAGCCCAGGAAGGCTCAAGTGGGTGCGAAAATATTTTCAAAGATCGATCTTAGATCCGGATATCACTAGGTGAGAATAAAGAATGAGGACATCAGCAAGACTGCCTTTAGAATAAGGTATGGTCATTACGAGCTCACAATGGTGTCGTTTGGATTGTCAAATGCACCTGTTGTTTTTATGTGCTTGATGAATGGTGTATTCCCGGACTTTGGACAAGTTTGTCATAGTCTTCCTGGATGACATTTTGGTGTATTCCAAGTTACAGGAAGAGCATGAACAACACATGAGGATGGTGTTGCAAGTGTTGAGAGAACACCAGTTGTATGCCAAGCTGAGAAAATGCTCATTTTATCAAAGGTAGATCCATTACTTGGGGCACATTATTTCAAAAGAAGAGATCATTGTGGATCCTGAGAAGGTTGAGGCCATCCGAGAATGGTCAATGCCAAGGAATGTGGTGGAAATCATATCCTTTATGGGTCTAGCGGGCTACTACAGAAAGTTTATAGCAGGGTTCTCAAAGATATCTCACCCTATCACTTCCTTGCAAAGGAAGGAGAAGAAGTTTCAATGGACTGAAGAGTGTGAGAGTAGTTTCCAGCAATTGAAGCAGTTGTTAACCAATGCTCCAATCCTGAGAATTGCAGATCCAAATATGGATTTCGTGGTAGGCACAGATGCGTGTAAGGAGGGGTTGGGAGGATTTCTCATCCAAGATGGATTTCTAATCTGTTATGAGTCTAGGAAGCTGAAAGAGAATGAAAAGAATTATGCCACTCATGATTTGGAGCTGGCAGTAATCGTCCACGCTCTGAGGAAATGGAGACATTACCTCATGGGAAAGAGATTTGAATTGCCAACAGACCACAATGGTCTGAAATATTTATTTGATTAGCCGACTTTAAACACTAGACAAAGTAGGTGGCTGGAGTTTTTGTGCGAATACAAATTTGATATCAAGCATATCAAAGGGAAGGAAAACAAGGTGGTTGATGCACTCAGCAGAAAGGTGCATGACTTACATGCTTCATCCATTAGCATGTACAGGACTGATATTAAGAATAGAATTTTGGAAGTTGCAAATGTCGATTTGCAGTACAGAGATTTGGTAGCAAAGCTACAGCAGAGTGGAAGGTCATAGAAAGAAGATAATTACACCTTGGAAGTTGATGGAATACTTCTGCACAAAAACAAAGTATATGTACCCAATGTCCAGGAATTGAAACTGACAATTCTAAAATAAATGCATAACGTGACTTGTGTTGGACATCCTAGATATCAGAAGACTGTGACCGCAGTCAAGAGCCATTATTTTTGGCCGGGTATGAAGAGGGAGATCGTTGAATGCATCACTAGATGTATGGAGTGCCGGAGAGTTAAGGCTGAGCATAGGCACCCAGCAGGGTTGCTACAGCCTTTACCCATTCCTGAGTGGAAGTGGGAAGTGGTGACAATGGATTTTATTACCGGGTTACCCAGAACGAGCAAGCAGCATGATTCGATCATGGTGGTGGTGGACAAGCTTACAAAAGATGCCCATTTTATTCCACTGAAAACTACTCACAAGGAAGCAGATGCTGTTGATATATTCTTAAAAGAAGTGGCACGCTTGCACGAAATTCCTAAGACAATTGTGTCTGATAGGGACCCGAAATTAACCTTGAATTTCTGGAAAGGATTGTTCAAAGGATTCGAAACAAATCTGAATTTTAGTACAACGTATCATCCCGAGTATGATGGAAAGACAGAGAGGGTGAATAGAGTAATAGAGGACATGCTAAGAATGTATGTGATGGACAAACCATCAGGGTGGGAAGACTACTTGCATTTGGTAGAATTCTCGTGCAATAATGGGTATCATGCATCGTTGAATATGAGCCCATTTGAAGCACTTTATGGAAGAAAGTGAAACACTCCAGTGAGCTGGGATAATCCAGCTGATAGAGCAGTAGTTGGGCCTGAGTTGCTCAAAGAGATGGAAGACCAAATGATAAGAATTAAACAGAATTTAAAAGATGCCCAGGACAGGCAGAAAAGTTATGCTGATAATAACAGAACCCACAGAGAATTCAAAGTGGGTGATTATGTTTTCCTGAAATTGAAAACTAACAGGAGTTCCCTGAAGCTGGGAAGTTGTGCCAAGTTGGCAGTAAGATTTTGTGGGCCGTTTGAAATCCTGGAAAGGATTGGCCAGTTGCATACATGCTTGCATTACCTGCGTCTATGATTGTACATAATGTGTTTCATGTTTCACTGCTTAAGAAATATATACCTGATGCTAATCACATTATCGATTGGAATGTGATTCAGGTGGAACCAGAAGGTGTCCTGCAAGTGCATTATGTGCGCATATTGGAAAGGAAAAGAAAACATCTCCGGAATCGAGCCATAGAGCTTGTAAAGGTCCAGTGGACCTGGTACGGTCCTGAGGATGCGACATGGGATCATGAAGATGTTATGCGGGCAGAGTACCTGCATCTTTTTGAAAATTTTGAAAAGCTTGCAGAGACAGTGTAAGGTTGCACTAAGGACAGTGCAGAAATAAGGGGAGGGGAATTGTAATGTCCCCAAGTCTGAGCCCCTTTGTAAATATGGTTTATGAAATGAATTGTAAATATGTTTTATAGGCTAGTGAGCCAAGTTTATATAAGCCGGTGGGATTATGTGATTGTTAGGCCAGAGAACGTAAGGGTTGAAGGCCAAGAGCCTTATTTTGGTACCTGTATGTATGTAGCACATTAATAAAAATATAAACACCGCCATGTGCAAGCTGACACGATGAATGAGTGATGGGGGACTAAGAATCCATAGAGTGGGCAAGGGATTAGGGGCTGGAAGGTAGGAAAAAGGGGCTAAGTGTGGAGACTAGGGGCTAAGCCTAGGGGCTTAAGTCCTTGGGAATAATATTTTAATATTAATCCAAAAGACATGTGAATTATATGTTTTATCCTAAGTTCCTTTTTGAAATGACAGGTGACTTCCAAATGGGAGGAACGCATGCTGATGGAATGCATGCAGTTTCATGGGTGACAAGTGTCAACCCAAGCCCATGCAAATAAAATGGCTGAGATGAGTCGTGATGGAGGTTTCTCTTCCATTCTACCTGACCATCTGAGCGTGAACCGGTCTGACCTCTACAAGAGACCCCATACATCCTATGAACCAGAGGCCTGTGTTGATTTCGGGGAAAAGTTTGTGTTTGTTCTGGAAAGTCGGTACACCCTCTTATGTTCTAAACTGTGGAATCTGAGTCGACCCTGCGTGGACAACTCGACACACATCCCTGAGAACCAGAGTGTGAGTCTATCCCGTGTTGCCAGATTGAGAAAACGGAAGTGTCTTGTTCTTTCTAAGCCTGGTTATGTTGTTGCACCTATTTGTTGCTTCTCTAGGGTGTTCATGTTTGGATTCTTGTTGATTGTGGGGAAAGTGTAGTGTTTGACCCTGTGTGGCTTGTTGGCCAATTTGTACAACACTCTCTCCAGGTGAGAGAGGTGTTGGAAGTTGGAAGGACAGGTTTCTTGGCCTGTGAGCGACTCTCTCCAGGTGAGAGAGTGCGCTAAGGAAGGAGAGATCTCCTGGAAGGAACCCTGTAGCTGCCACAGAGCTTGAAGAATTCTGGTCCAGCCTGTTGCTGAAACCCAAGGCAAGGGAGGTTAGCAGCCGAAGTATTGTCTAGGTGACAGAGAAGGTGTATACTCCTAGGGTGGAATAGGCATGTGGGGAAGGAGAGTATGTGGGCAGTGAGTATGAGTGGTTCCTGGGAGAGAATTCCTTCCTTGTGATTGTGTGTTTTCCCTGTAACCTCAGCCTAGCCTAGGATTCCTTGCCTTGGGGTGGATTTTAGTCTTAGCTTGGGGGTGACCCACTACTGAGCTTCATGAGCAGTGTGGTCTAAGGCTGGGAGGTTCGTGGAAGGCCTACACCTGGTTGGTGGAACTATCATTGTTTCCAAGATAAGTACCAGATGATGTTTTAATTTATGTTTCTGCGTGTCTGTGTATTTATAATTATCATCTATTATGATGTGCATATGAATTAATGCTAATGCCATGTTTTAAAATTATGATAGCAGTAATTCTTAGGCTTACTCTGAGTTTAAATTTGTTTCATTGCTTAAATGCATGTTTAATGATATAATTAAGAGTGAGTGTTGTTATTCCGCGAAGTAGCGCCTACCCGACAGTGGAAAGGGGGCACTACAAAACCCTTCAAGGATGAGGTATTATGTGATGTTGCCCCACTAGATGTCTGTGATGTTCTCTTAGACCAACCATATATGTGGAAGAGCCATATTGTTTATGAGTCTCGACCTTGCAATGTTATTGTTTCTCTGGGGGGTCATCTCTACAGAATACCAGAGTTAGTTCCAACTACTATTCCACCTAAAAGGTGTCGCAAGGTAGTATCCCATACTGCAAAATTTATCTTCTTCACAATCTGTTCAAAAGGAGAACATAAGGACACTGCAACCACTACAGCCTCTCCCAAGAACCTTCTATCCAATAGAATCAGGTCGACAAGGCTGCAACAAAGCAGAAAGATTCATTCATCCCACCTTCCTCTCATGTACCTCGACTTTTTGAACATCCTCAGCCTCAATAGGTTCGTGACAGACTTCCACAAACTGAGCAGTGCAACGTCTTCAGCAAGGAAAGCAACTCACCAAGATGTAGATTCAGCAAACACTTTTCCCTCTCCCCCAAGAACTCAACACAATGGAGACATTTATTTCCTAAGGAGGGAGGATTGATCTAGGTGGATATCGGTGGCCACCCACCTTTTTCAACTAGCTCAAAATAGTTTTCTGGCAATTTTGGCAATTTACTATTTTTAGTAGTTTTTAACTTTCGAGGCCATTTTGAGGGCCTAAATGAAAGTTTTTTGGGATCGACCCAACTCAATAATATTTGAAGGCACGATTGATGCCCCAAAATGAATCTCCTCGACAATACATTTCCAACGGGATATCATATGCCTAAAACGAAGATCCTATGCAAAAGTTACGACCCCGGGAAGTTAATGTACTAACTTACCCAAACGGGGCCCACATGACTTTTGGTGCTTCATCTGCTCGGGTTAGGTTTTTGGATGTCTAGGGTTTTTGGCATTCCTACTTATTGTAAAAATGCCTTTAGAGCCTCATTGTAATCATCTTCTTGCGAATGTGAGTAGCTGTCACATCTCTTCTTAGAGATAAGTTGTCACCATTCTACGAGTCTTTCACTATGTACTTTTACAGTCTCTGTACATTTATTTCATTAATTGAAATTGTGTATTATTGTATCTCTTTGTTTATGGTTGCATCTCTGATACATTTTTTTTATTTTATTGGATATCTGTGATATCTCTGTGCATTTATATATTTTATCTCCGCTCTCATTTCGTGCCGAAAATAATCTGAATCACTTTTCCAGTCCCTATAAAGAATTTCATTGATGCCTCCTGTATCTCATGGTTTCATCACTGGGTCTATGATTTCGAAGTCTTCCATATGTCTCATGCTCTTTTTCAAAGGAATTCTATCAACCTGTGTTGGCCACTCCTCAGAAATCTTGACTTTGCATGTCGGGCATACCCTCATTTTGTCTCAGAGTCACATGACATTGTAGTCCTATCATGCACCCTAGTCCTACTTTCATCATCGGTAGATAACCTTGAACCCAATAGCTGAAATTTCATCATTGGTTGTTGACTGGGTCACTTCCCTTGTGTTCGGAGGCAAGACATTTATTCACACATTGGGATTCGTGCAATGTCTTGGATGCCATTATCCTTATTGGTGGTTTCCTCACCTTTGCCAACAATTTTCATCATTCATTGATATTCAAAAGGTGTTTTTTGTGTACCACTTGTACTTGGCACAAGCAAAAGATGCACATGTTCGTTGGTTCATGAACATGTTCTTCGTTCGATTTCCACCAAATCATGAAGCTCCTACTTTATATCTCGTGTTGACTGATGAGAGATGCCTTAATGCTCTCATTTCAATGGGTCTCCTTCCATCGACTTCAGCTCATCTATTATGGAAATGGGACCTAGAGTCTTATAAGTACCTTGAGGCTTGCAGTCATTAGTGGCAGACTCTCTTGCCATCGACAGTTGGGAGTACATCGATGTCTCTTGATCGATGGATTCTTCAGGTGTTCAACACCATCTCCTTTATTCACACTTGTAAGAATGTACTCGGTGCCTTGATACCTACTTTCATTATCGGTAGGTTGTCTCGTGTTTGTTAACGTTATACAATAATGACCAATAATCAAACGATGTCTCGTTGTGTTCAACTTCAACTCCTTTATTCGCATGACGTAGACTTGCACCCTTGGCGGATTGTGTAGAATACTTGAGTACATTAATATGTGGCCACAACTTTCTTGAGTTGTTGCTTCCTTTTCATTGGACCTGTACCTATATGACTTCAGTACTCATGGGAGATCAGATTGTACTCCATTGTATACAGATATCTTCAGAGTGGTTTTGAGACTGGTTCTACTGGGCCTTGTTTGTGACTATGACAACTATTGGCATGCAACCGCATTTTTATTTTCCTATTCATGGCCATGGAAACTTGTTTCATATATTTTCACATGGATATGTAGTGTAATTCTATTGGCAGCCATGTATGCAAATTCAGTGCAGAATGTAATGAGCAACTAGTTCTTTCAGTTGGTTCCCCATCACTCCACTTCTGGGTTGTTTATAATGTATTTCGGCCACCATAGATATTCCTGTGACCTCACACATTAAGGAGAATATGTTATAGAAATATTTGTCTCACCCTATGCAATCTTTCACAAAAGGCCTTTTTCCATTTCCCCATGCAGACTTGTCATCCCTGTTTGTAAAATCCAGAGCTAAAAATAAATATTTTTCCACATGTACTCATCTTGCCTACTATACAGCATGTGTATACATAGGTTTCTCCACTACAACCCGTGTACATCCAGATTTGTGCCAGAAAATGAAAATTAATGTCGGGTTTCCATGTCATGACAGGAGATCTATGATCTTTGGCCTTCCATATACTAGAAACGTTCCAACTTGGCCCTTTAGTTCCATTTTTAAGGCTATAAATGGGCCAATTCCGAGCTATGGAAAGAGGAGAAAGAATTCAACTTTGAGAGAAAATTTACTCTGAAGGAATGATTTACTTCATATTGAGTCTGCATCCTTTTGTCCTTTAATTTTGAACATAGTGTTCAACCCCCAAGCTCTTCCCTTATTGATTGAGAACCTCATTGTTTCTCTCTTATGAGCTTGTCTTTGGTGGAGAATTGAAGTGGTGGAGGCCCAGCTGGAAGGAACTTAGTTTCTCGGTTCCGAATTGTGCCAATACGAAAGTCTGTAACATTTTCACTTATGTTGATCATATATTAATAGAAATATTATTTTCTCGTCCAATTGATATTTTGCAAATATTTGAATTATTATTCCATGGGTGTATTTTTCATGTTTATTAATGGATTATGCTATTGAATGTGATAACATTATATAATATCACTATATGCTTGCTTTGCTTGGTTGTTGAGGACTAGTTGCAGGTATATTTCTTTGGGTCAAGTGCTCAATGATGGACTTCATCGAACGTCTAGACGAGGTAGGCCTTTTGTATTGTCTTGCTAGAATATTTGTCTTCATAGCATACTTGAGAAGAGAGTTGATTTCTGCAGTCATTTTCGTCTATTGTGGTTTACCCTAGACATAGAGAGATTTTTCCTCGTAACAATCCTTTATGTTCTAGTTTTCCTGTGGTCCATTGACTGTTTAAGTGTTGATAAAACATTCTCTATTAGTTAATGATCTACTAGTTTTATGAATAACACACAATTCAAATTTTTTCAAAATATATAAAAAAGCAGAAAGTTTCATTCCTTCCTTCGGTAGAGATTTAAATAATCCTCTTAGGAATGGGGTAAGATAGGGTGTCACCCCTAAAATTTCTCTAAAATAATATTTTTAAGCGACTCGTTCATGAGCCCAAGCATGCCAAGTGTTGTAACCATGCTCTGATACCGAATTGTAACACACCCAACCCCTAAGTACCCTTTCTAGGGATGAGCATCAAAATTTCGCTTATTTTAGTTATCTCAAATCATCTCTCTGAGATCTCCATTCTCTTCTACTCGGCCGTAGCTCTCTAACGACTACTACCAGACTCAAAACTGAGCTATGGATTTCAAGTTATGGCCTCCCAAAGTTCTTTAGGCATTTATCAGACATGGGACACGTGGCACCCATGTGGCTCCACCTCATTCGTACCCTCCCCAAGTTCCTACATCAACGGGGAGGTGTGTCCATCATTTAATCCAACAATGAGACATGGTATTCATTTAACACATGAGTTAGAGGGAAGTTCGACGTTCGACATTGAACGTCTCTTCTCCTTTCTGCACGCCTATCCTCCGAAGTCCCAAATTCGCAAACTCCCAAAGGATCTCAGAATCTCTCCACATGGCATCGTCCTTCAGGCATTTTGACTTACCCACGACACTGCATCCCAAACATCAAGAGTCTCGAAGTTCCAGACTCCCGAAGGGTCCACCCTCACATGTGGTGACATGCTAAAAGTAGAGGCAAGGACAGGTGGTTCCCGAGCACTCCACTCACAAAATGGGCCAAGTAAGAAAGTGTCAGGGTGACACGCGGTAAGGAAGAGATGACACGCGACCCTTATAATGGGTGAAATGTTTCACATTGTAATGGCTGTGTAGGGTATAAAAACCATGTGAATCTAGGTGACACTTGGCATACCAATCATGGTTCCATGTTACCCTAGGTGATGCCACTATGCCACGTCACTCTGAACTGATGGCCTTCATATGCCCTTAGATCTCATGGTCGAGACACACGTAGATCCCTTGATCTACGACCTTTTTTCCTTCGTAACTTTGGCATTCAGGGGATCCGTGGTCTGACTTCCTTCTTGTTCTTGAAGTGGTCAGCGTCGAGCTAACCATGGTCTAGATATAACGATCAGGGGATATCCTGAAGGGTCCCTAGATCTATGGCCGTCATCACTTCGCAACTACGGCCTTTAGGGGTTTCGACATCATGGTCGCTCCACTCTTTTGAAGCAAGACTTCGCCGAAGTACCGTACGTGGATCCCTCCACTATTTGATCAGACGATTAAGAGGGATTCTTAAAGGACTCCCCATATCCACATCTCTCATCACTTCGTAACTCCGAAGTTCAGGGAGTTTGGTGCTATAATGCCTCTAGTCTCCCGAAGTCAGACTTTACCAGATTTACCTCGGCTTAGATCCAACGACCAAGGGGACTTTCAAATGCCCTTGGATCTGTGGCTCGCGTTACTTTGTGATTTATAAATGGATCAAGGTTTAATGGTGGGTTAGGTCTATATTCCATGGTTACGGAGACTGCCAGGCACCGGTCAACCTCATGTGTAACCATAACAATCATTTGTCTTCGACTGATTTACAAATAGTAAGGTCGAAACACTCTGGAGCTCTGAACTCTCAGAGTTCTGAAGCGAGAAATTCTTAGCCCCTTTTGGGGCCTAGTGCAAGGTTCTGAGACCTTGGTCACATGGGTCCTTAGAAAACTCTGGTGGGCTACGCACTAATTCCTTTTGTTGTAAATGGGTTAAGGACATGGGCATGAGCTCTTGGTCACACGAGTGAAAGGTATGGAGGCACCCTCCTTCCTTAGGGTTTGAACTTAGTTTTCTCGCGAAGGCATGCTCTAGAGGTTGCCAGGGCTTAAGCATCCCAGTAAATCCTTCCCTGACACGTTCACATACTTACAACCCATATTTCTCTATCTACTAAGATGAGGCAAGCAGGGGACCACTCAAAGCATGGGGTCACAGAGAGACAATACATATTTCTACCTTTAATAATTCAATACAAAACTCAATCATAAACATATATATGCATTCAATCACCATTTCCATTTCAACACACAAAGTATGAAAATACTTATCAGAAAACTAGAATTCCTGAAGCGGCTGCTGAAAGGGGTGCATGTTTCCACCCAACCATAGGCACAACCACTCCTGAATGGATTTACAGTTGGCCACCCCCAATCTAGACCATGACACTCTGAGAGAGAATCTTTCTTCTTGCTCAATGACAGTTAGGGACAAAGGTTACTCTCCTCCTCCCACGGGATCCTGACAACTGGTTTTCTCTGCACCAAGCAAGGAGGCATGCACGAGTACTTCCAGAGTCACTCATCAGCGTCATTTATCATCTTGAAACGAAAGCCTTGCCAACAAATTATTTTGCCCAGAATGAGCTTATTTCCCAGTTATTCCTCCAACTAGAGAGTTGCAAGCGCTCTTTTATATTCTCGAGATTGGTCTTTTGACTCTGCTCTCCTGTGCATTTTCCTCTGCCTATGAATTACCTCTTTTCTTTCCTTCCTCGGCAAGGTTGTCTGGATCTGAATCCCCAGCTCGTGGTCAGGTCTAGAAGTATTGCAGATGGGTACTATGACCCATCTCCTCATTAACTTTTGAGGAGGACTCTTCCAGCTACCAATTTGACTGGTAATTCATTTATGGGTCAGAGGACTATTCTGAGTCTGAGTCATTAAATCCAATAAGGTAATGGTTTGGTGGGGGGGTTCATCTCAACCATTTCTGGTTCCCCTCACCATATCTCTCATAGCATCCATGGTCTATCCTGGCAAACCCCCCTTTCAACAGTTATGAAACACCTTTCCATTTTATATTAATAATAGAAAATACATACATTGACCTTTTATAACAAAAAGGTTCATCAAATCAGACATTCACACATATCTAGTTTTCCATAGTCTATTGGCCAGTTATAGTTATATTTACAAACTGGGAGAAAAAGGGGTATTACATGTTTTGGGAGAAATTTCCACACTTGACTATGTTGACTTCAAAAGTTATGCTAAATTGGCACACTTGCCAGAGAGAATCCCTGATTAAAAGCATTTAAGATATCTGAATTTATTAGCCACTAGTTTATTACTATTACCCGACAAGTTGGGAATACTCAAGAAGTTGGAACAAATAACAATATGGAGCATAGCATTAAAAGCGATACCACTCACTGTATCCAAATTGGGGGGGGTTTAACATAGCTCTTTCTGATTCAATTCTCCAATCTACAACATATGTTACCAGAAAGAATCTCAACACCAAATATAAAATTTTTGGCTATAGACGGTTGTCCCATAGATAACTTTAGTTTTCATGATTAGGGGATTTTGGATGCTCAAAACATACATTTGAGAGTTGGCTTGATTTTTTTAAGAGATTTCATTTTGACGAACACATCCATATTCTAGATATCCATTCCTAATTGTGTATCCCCCAGGCTTGAAACTATTGATCTTTTAGGAAATATTCAGCTAATGGAAACAAAAGCGTACACAGAAGAGTACTAAAGCTTCAATGGAAAACAAAAGCGTACACAGAAGAGTACATGTATTTATTTGGATGGAAGAGTCTCTTTTGTTTAAGGAGTACAAAGTCTATCCGTATATGTGGGTATTTTTCACCGAGAAGGCGAGTAGCAGTAGTGACAAAGAACTAATCGATTGGTTCGTGACGGGTAGTGATGTGGCAGGGAGGGGATGGATAGTGATGTTCGATAAGAAAACAGATGTTTCGAAGGTTTGTTGAGAATTCACAATTGAATGGGAATAAGTCATGTTGTAGCACACTGTTTGCATATCATTTATGTGGGGAATATTGTTGTCCATTGACAAAGACTTTTGCAACCTGACATTGGTAATGATTTTTCAGATTTATGTATAAGAAAATATTTTAATAGGCGAGTGAATTAAATCAATTGCACTGATTGTTCTGCTCAAAAAATCCATAATTTCACGATAATGGAGTTGGATGGCTTTGTACAATTACACACATAAATCAAAATAATGGAGTTCGATAACACCCCAAACAACAATATGAGGCCATTAACATAACTTTGCTTCACAATCAGAAATATTATCTTATTATCTTGATTATTCATAAGAACATTGTAAATTAAAAGGTAAAATACTCGTGTTTTCGTATTAAATAAGGAACTTATTATTATTATTGTATATGGGAGTTTTTGGCATAGCTAGTTATAGTGCAAAGTTTATTATTGCAAAGTTTATCATTGGGAGTTTTTGGCATATAAAGTTTGAGTGGACCTAATGGTTAAGAACATGTGTTTCTTCTTAAACCTTAAAAATAGATTATTATTATTATTATTATTATTATTACATTTAATTTATTGTTGATTTAGTATCAGTTTTAATTGTAATTATAAATTTTTTATAATTATTAATTTTTTATATAGTAAAAATTAAATATTTTTTAAATATAATTAAAAAATTAAAATTTTATCTCATAATATATTTGAATTCGTATAACTATCAAAGCCACATAATAGTGGTTGATGTGATCTGCATATGGGTTAATGGTTTTTTTTATTTTATCCTCTTCGTGTATTGTATTAGGAATCCAATTCAAGGATCTAAGAAGGAAGAACAATCAATGCTTCATCGCCTAAATCTATAATGGTGCATGTCTGGAGACTTCTTTAATTGTATGCTACATGAGAGAGTATTAGGAATCCAATTCAAGGATCTAAGAAGGAAGAACAATCAATGCTTCATTGCCTAAATCTATAATGGTGCATGTCTGGAGACTTCTTTAATTGTATGCTACATGAGAGAGTTAAAAATGCAGGATTAAAATGATAAATTGTATTAGGGTTAAGGTTATATTAGGATTAGGTTTGTATAAAGTTTGAACAAATTTAAAATATGCTAAATTAGATGGTTGGACACCCTTTCTATTGCAAAATCTAACTAGGATATATGTTAYTATGGCTCTTTCCCCTYCAAGACCTAAAAAATCCAATCCACTCACTAGCATGGGGCGGACRGGTAGGTTGAACTTYGATTCCTCCTGTCACGCAATGAATGAAATRGGGAGGCATTGACCAACATACTTCCAATCTAGGTTTGAGGTCTCTCATCCAAGAATGGTCCATCYTTCGTAGATCCTTGGATTCGATTCATAATACAAAARGATGATAAATAGCAAACACACCTCCAAACAAAYCCCATTAGTGGGTGTACCACACCRAATKTTTAGAGTTCGCTACAACATATTTACATTGTAAATTGCACCAGCCACTACTATGTGGAACACCAATAAATTTGGAGCGGGTAATTCTCATGACTGGAAATTAACATTATACTCATAAATTTTGATGTGGATTCAAATTTATCTTTATTGTATCATATTCCTAATAGAACATTATTTTGATAGTTTTATAGAACGTAATATTTGATGAAAATACAAGAGAAGTCAAATATTTTGATAAATCTGTGACCACTAAGTACCTATATGCTCTAAAACTTTGTTGTAGATCTAGTAAAACTAAAAGTTGTGTGCGAATTGATCCATAATTAGAGTATCATATTTTAGTTAACCCTAACCCTAATAAATTTCTATGAGGTTTTCTTGAATATGTTCATGTTGTACATGCATTGAGAATCACATATTTCTATCATGTTTTCCCAAATCAAAGATTGCTATCAAATTTTAGTGAAAATGTTCAAGCTTTGCATGCATCATCCAAACAAAGCATACACATCATAACAGTAAACAATCATATATAATTAAATACACATCAAAACTAAAATAAGAATGGAAAACCCTTAAAGGATGCTCTGAAAATTCTGGAAACAATGCATACACATCAAAACTCTGAGAGGGTCCCCTGGAAATGAAGCATACACATCAAAACTCTGAAAACTCTTATGGTTTGAAATGGCAGTGTGAGTGATAGAGGTAAAATAATCTGAGGCATGCACAATGAGCTAGTGAAAAACCATGCATGAAAAAATACCTTTATTTGTATACCTAATATTTTATCATATATTTCATATCAAAAAATCATGCACACATGTACACAAAGACATGGATAACTAGTAAACGAAAACACATAGTTAGTAAGGTGGAGCGAAAATAGATTCACCCATGATGCCCCACTCACCTATTAATAGAAATCTAATTAAAAGAAATGGACAACCTCCTAGTAAAGAAATGTAAACAAAAAAGAAAAAAAGCAGTAAAACACCTAAATTTAAATTAAATTGTCATTGTTATCTAATAATCATTTTTAATGATTAACTGGCATCTTTTGTCATGCAAGGAAGTTAATGCTTGAAATCACAACCTTTGATTTATTGTGACAACGAAGGATATTCTAAAGATATGAAATTATATCCGTTAAAAATCAATCTTTCATTAAAAACCTATTTATTGTGCTCATTTCCAATAGGTGTACACCTATGAGCATAATTCATTTTTTATTAAAATTTATATTTAAAATTACATTTGTCTCAATAACATACATACATTAGCCTTAACACAACTTATAATAATCATATAACTCTTCCTCTCTAACTATCATTGTTAGATGAAATATCGTCTGTTTGTTATCCAAATCTTTGGTGTCTCTTGTTTTGTGTTCATCAACAAAATTCAAATTGTCTCTTTGATCCCACTCTAAAGGTTGTAACTGTTGCTATAATGAATTTAATAAACAACTTAAAACCTTGTAGCTCTTTGTACAACCACGAAAGAGATTGCAATCTTTCCCTTTATATTCATGTCTCATCTTTCTCTTTCCTGATTTGAAATATTTTTTTATTCCTAATGTTTAACATAGGAACATTAATGAGGTCAAATTTTATTTATAATTAGAGAGTGCTATGTACAAAAACTTATTTTCATTCTTGTTTTCAATTATCTATTTTCCTACATGGAGAACCACCTTCTAGTAGCTTGTTGTCTTTTTTCGCGATCTTTTCCCTCCTTTAGAGCCATTTAATTTAGCATTGGCTCAAATACTTATTGGTGACCATCAAAAAATCCATCTTAAGATGAATCAAACATGATTTCATTCAAGATGTAATTTGTGGTATAACACAAGATAAGGAAGACTCCTTAAGTACCTTAAACATGAAGTCTAAATCCAAATCCCTTAAAAGATCCATCTCCTATTTCCTTTTATTGAAAACCTTTCATTGCTTTGCAATGGTCAAATCATATGTTGATGTTCTTTTATTTCAGGGTTATATTCACATTATATTACAACTTAGCTATTCATGTGTCTAAAAATGTAGAGTATTATGAGATATTTACAATTAATGTAATGACCATCGACTTAGGGATGTTTTGGTCATGGAAATACAATTGGTCTCACTCTTTAGCTAATAAGAGGCTCCATTAGTTTTCTCATATGTACATATGCTATTCCCTTTTAGAATTGAACATATTGAATTGAAAAGAAAAACCCTATATTCTTAACCATTAATCTCACTTAAATTATATCATTAATATTAACAAGTTATAAGAGCAATTACCTTTCTTTATTTATAAAAATATAATATACTCTCACTCCATAATTAACAATACATTCTTTATTTTTTATTTTATTTAAATTAACAACAAATTTTATTTTATATTTTATGTAGAGAAAAAATAATTTAATGCTCTTCATTGTTAAAGGGTCTTTAATAGAGGCCCTTCAAATTTGATCCCATGTTGATAAACTCCTTGCTCAAATAATCATCTACCATGGTGTATTAGGTATTAATAAATAAGCTAGGAGGTTAAATAATCATGTACCATGGTGTATAAACTAGGAGGTTTGAATTCGAGGGTACAAACTATCCAAAAATTCATTAACTATGTATGATTTAGTTTTTTAATTTAATGAGAAAAACATACAAATTATTCAATGTATATGATTTAGTTTTTTAATTTAATAAGAAAAGCAAACAAATTATTTATTAAAATTATCTATTACAAATAAAATATATTACAAAAATTAAATTTTTAAAATTATTATTTAATATTTAAAAAATTAATTGTCTAATTTAAAATGCAAATTAAAATATTCTTATGATTTAAATAATTGTATGAGTTTTAAAAGATTAGATTTTAATATATATAATTGTTCAATCATGAATTTAGAGTTTAAAATTAATTGTCTTAACATTAAAGAATTTATGGCTCACATGATACCATTTACACTATTTTAAACATGGTCACTCCCTAATATTTCCTGATATGATATTTTAAAAATGGTTACGTACTAATATATTTAAAATAAAAAACATGTCAAAAATATTGAAAATTTAAAATAACATTATGTTAATTATGTTCAAAGGCATATATCTATTGATCATGGGTATATTTAATAGGTTTTTAGTGTTCAATCATTTTTGTATAGACAAGATTAAATATTCATGGAATATTCTTAGTAGTCTTATTAAATTATTGGTTATGATCTCAACCACTAACTTTCTCACAATTATAAAGACATCAGTTTACATGTTTATTTTTTTACTTTTACTTAATCATATTTAAAATTTACTATGGTGACTAGCTGATTGCCACGTATGAGTGATTAAGGTTTCATTTTCTAGACCAACCTAAACCTTTGACCTTCACCAACCAAGTTCTGGACACACTGCCTCCTTCCAGCCAACTCCTTCCTCCTTCCGTCCACCTTTGGACATTTCTCTTTCCGGAAGGCTATCCTTTCTAAGTTCACCAGCCAGGGATTTGTAATTGTGCTAGTGCTATATTCCTCCTTTGAATATAAAATAAAAATGTAAATGAATATTATGTATGTGAAATTATTTACTCTGAGATATTTCTAACTAACAATTGGTCACAAAATTTTGCGATTCAAATAATTGTAATTTTTTTCCATAATATCTAAGATGGCAATAGAGCATAAATAATAAAGATTTTTTCTTTATTTTTTTCAAGATAGACAAGGCCGTGTATAGAGAGTTAACTAGGAATTTATCCAGCTGAAGCTACGAGTAATTAAAAAGCTGGGTTATAATAAAATACATTTATTTAATGATCTGATTCAGCTTATTTAATTTATTGTAAAACAAAATCAAGTGGCGGCTTTATTTTTAAAGTAAATTATTTTTTTTTACTGAAAATATTTATTTAATGATTTGATTCAACTTTGTAGTGAAAATACTTATTTAATGATTTTATTCAACTTATTATAAAATAAAATCAAGTGGTCTCCAAAAGCATGAACTACTTTTTATTGAAAATACTTATGATCCTATTCAACTTTTTATTGAAAATACTTATTTAATAATCTGATTCAACTACATTTTTATTGAAAATACTTATTTAATAATTTGATTTAACTACATTTTTATTGAAAATACTTCAACTACATTTTATTGAAAATACTTATTTAATGATTTGATTCAACTTTTTATTGAAAATATTTACAAAATCAAGTGGTCTCCTAAAGTTAAAGTGAACTATTTTTTATTGAAAATACTTATTTAATGATTTGATTCAACTTTTTATTAAAAATATCTATTTAATGATCTCATTCAACTTATTGTAAAACAAAATCAAGTGGCCTCCAAAAGCTAAAGTGAATTATTTTTTTTATTGAAAATATTTATTTAATGATTTGATTCAACTTTTTATTGAAAATATATATTTAATGATCTCATTCAACTTATTGTAAAACAAAATCAAGTATCTTTTAAAAACTAAAGTGAACTACTTTTTATTGAAAATACTTATTTAATGATTTGATTCAACTTTTTATTGAAAATAGTCACATTCAACTTATTGTAAAACAAAATCAAATGGCCTCCAAAAGCTAAAGTGAACTTTTTTTTATTGAAAATACCTATTTAATGATCTCATTCAACTTATTGTAAAACAAAATCAAGTAGTGTCCAAAAACTAAAGTGAACTACTTTTTATTGAAAATATTTATGTAATGATTATTCAACTTTTTATTGAAAATATTTATTTAATAATTATTCAACTTTTTATTAAAAATACTTATTTGATGATTAACTTATTGTAAAACAAAATCAAGTAGTCTCTAAAAGCAAAAATAACTATTTTTATTAAAAATAAAAAAAATAGATGGTGAACTCAGTCTTCTATAACCCTTCGAGGTTGAAAGGTTGCATGAAAAATGTGTGGATGGAAATTTACAATTTAATCGATTGACACCACTCCATTGGTAAAATTATTCTCGACGGACAAAAAGCCTCCCACGAAAAAATGAAAAAGTGATTACTTTCTATTGGACAGAAATACATCTTTACAACTTGTGATGCCCCGATTTTAGAGGATCAAGTATGTTATGTGAAGGCATAAGGATTTTGCGATCTTTACAAGCTCCTTTGTGATATGTTGGGTGATTACGATTTCCAACATATTAATAGTATTTAGTTATGGTTTCTAGTTTCTGGATAAATAAATCTCCTTTATAAATATGTATTTAATGTAAGAGAAAAATGTGTCTTGAATTATTATGTATCATTTTTTTTTATAGAGAAGATAATGGTATTCGTCTTTTCTTAAGGATTTTTGTAAGGTATATCCCTATCAAAAAGGTATTTGGATTGAATGAAAGCTTAGAACATCTTTAAAGATCTTTTTTAGTTAAATGGTTTGTGATGTTTTCACTCTTTTTATTAGTCCCTGTTGTAGGCATAGAGGGGCTATAGCAATTGATAAATCGTTGAGTGCATATTACTTTGAACTTTGACCTGAAATATTTGTACAATAAGTATTGTTGGAGCTATGAAAATAAAAGCATATATTTTTATATAATAAAAAGTAACATATATGTACTTATCTGATTGGATAAGAGATTGGAGGTCTTATTGTCAGCTTCACTATTCCCAATGTTATATATGTTGGCATATCCAAAGTATTTGATCGTATATGGTCTTTTTTTAATCATATATTTTGTTATGCATTCGTCGATGGTGGATTAATGCTAGCATTAATTCGAATGTTTGGTTTAGCATTTTATGCTAGGTAAATTTATGGCAATGTTAGATATGCTAGTG
>JASDQU010884017.1:36970-53873 GCA_032191745.1 Picea mariana | reverse complement strand
TGAACTTGCAACAAAAGTTGTTCTTGGAACTGTTTCCCTTGTCTCCTCGACTTTGGAATATGCTCCATATTTTTGTTCATATCCAAGACCCCTATACTTGGGCCTCTCCTCAACAACAATAGGCTCAACAATGCCTTGTGTATGCTTGCCTAACCCTTTACCTTCATAGCCCATTTTTAAAAATAACTTGGACCCTATTCCTCTAGTGTGATTTTCAAAAACACTAGAGCATTCATCTTGAGAGGAATTTGAAGATAAACTAACATTACATACCTCATGTTCATGCATGTACTTGGTAAGGGTTTCCTATCCTCATGGAGTTGAGTCTCTATCTCATGCAACTTTTCAAGAAGCTGGTGCTTCTCCTCCTTCATGGCCATCAACTGCTCTTGAAGGACAATGCTCTCTTCTCTACCTTCCCACAACTCTTGTACCATATCTCTCATGGTTANGATAATGAAGATGTATGAGAACTATCAATGTTTGAAGCTTCCTCCATCCTTGCAAGATATCAAACTTCAACACAAAACTTGCACAATAATACCAACAACGAAATCTCTAGCTATCAATGACAATCACATGAGAAAAAAATATGCTCTGATACCACCTGATCTGAAAATAGGGGGCTGAATTGTTTTTCTATGCAAGCACCCTCTACTCCATTAAAATAAACTTTGCAGGACCTTGGTCAATGTCTTAGTTATACAAGAGGTTTTATGTGTCAAGTTCATGCTTCTTTTAAATGTTTATGTGTGAGGTCTTTGTAAGATTAAATATTTGTTTTAAATAAATACACAACAAACATATCTTGCAGCAAATATAACCAGCAAACTCATAACAAAGACAAGATGATAAAGAAGTTCACCCCCAACTGGGATACATCTCCTTGAGCCTCCATCAATGGACTAGGCTCTCTGGAATTAGTTTTTAAAATATTCTTTTACAAGCTGCTGCTCAACTCCAATGGATTTACTGACTATACCATTGGGTTCAGAATACATAAAAACTCTGAAAATGGACCATGGCTCATCCGGGCATGACCTCTTCTACTGGTGGCCTTGAGCTTCCCTGAGCTTCCTTGTGGAAAAAACATCTGTAAAAGTCCTCAAAAGCCTCTGAAACCTATCCCAATGTGTTATGAGCATAACAATTAGTCAAAAATGACTATTCTGACACAAAACACAGACTTGGGCTCATCTGACCATGGCCTCCATCAATGGGGGCCCTAAGCTCTTTGAAACTTCAATGGTGTAAAACCTACAATAGAAGTCTCCAAATTCCTTTGAAAATAGTTCCAATGGATTCAGAACATCCAAAAACCCCTAGCTGGGCTTTTTTGACACCTCATTTGGCCCAAAAATGAAGAAGTTAGGCATTCTGCGTGAGAACTGCGCCTACAACATAGTCAGATGCATCAGTCTCAATATCGAACAATTTTCGTAGATCAGGCAAGGAGAGTACTAGATATGAGCACAAGCGATGCTTCAGATAATCAAATGCTATTTTTTTTTCCTTCCCCCACACAAAATTTTCCCTTCAAACAACCTTGGTCACATTGCTGAGGGCCCATGCAATATGGGAGAATCCCAACACGAACCGTTGGAAGAAGTTGGCCAGTCCCAAGAAGCTCCGAAGCTCGGTTAGTGTGGTCGGGGCTGGTTAGTCACAAATGACTTGGATCTTAGCTGGATCAACATGTACCCCATTCTCATAAAAAATGTAGCCCAAGTATTGGAGCGTGTTCATGCCAAAGGAGCATTAATCCAATTTGGCATACAGCTTGTGCTACTTTAAAGTGCTCAAAACCTGCTAATTATGCTACATGTGCTCCTCCCAAGTTCTTCTGAAGATGAGGATGTCATCCAAATATACCACCAAAAAAGAGTTGGTGAAGTGTCTCAATACATCATCCATCAACCTCATGAAAGTGGCTGGTGCATTTGTTAAGCCAAAGGGCATGACCATCCATTCAAAGAGACCTTCTTTATTTTTGAAAGTTTTGTTCCATACATTAGTTGGTTCAATGGGAACCTAGTGGTAGCCATACTTTAGGTCAATCTTGCTGAAGAAATTTTCCCCCTTGAGTTGGTCAAGAAGGTCATCAATCCTGGGAATTGGGTACTGGTTCCCGACTCTGATTTTCTTTAATGTTTTGAAATCAATGCAGATTTGCCAGGTCCCATCCTTCTTCTTCACCAGTACAATCGGGCTTCTACAAAGGGAGGAGATGGGTCTGATTTGCCCCTTTTGAAGAAGCTCTTGGTTTTGACACTTGATTTCATCATTTTCCATCAATGAGCAACGATAGACTGGTCTATTAGGAAGAGGTGCACCAAGGGTTATATCAATAGGATGCCTGACTTGAAAGTGCATCGGTACCTCAGTGGGTGAGGAGAAGATGTCTCTGTATTCTTCCACGATCCTATCCACTTGCTTCTGCTGCAAAGAGAGGTTCTGTGTAGAGGCCACAAATGTGGCAGTGACCTTTTGCTTTATGTGAGCACAGATCACAAAGAAGATGAACTTCTCGGTCTGTGAATTGACTTTACTACATTTCTTAGCAGATATTAAAGAAATAGCGGTAGGCAACTCTACCTTTGGTATCCTGCACAATTGTCTACCCAAAGTAATAATAACATTGCGGGGTATAGAATCATACATAACATGATGGTTCCGCAAATATGGTTTTCCTAAAAGGACATAACAAAATTCAAGGGGAGAAATATCACACAATACCTCATCTTTGAAAGGCTTGATGCCATAGGGCAGGCAACATTGTTGGATGACACAAAGATATCTTCCTTGGTGAAGCCACTCGATGGTGTAGGGCCGAGGGTGCATTGTCATCGATAGAGCCAATCACTTGATTACCTCTGCTGAGATCAGGTTCTTCTAACTGCTGCTATCGACAATGAAATGGAGTGGATCCCCCTTTACCCACACCTGTGAGTGAAAGAGGTGTTCCCCTTCCTCTGGTTCTTCTTGTTCACTTGGAAGGACTTTGGTGGTAGTGACAGTGGCACTAGGTTCAACATCGATAATCCACTTCCCTCCTTCTGAATTTTATTTGGAGTCAGAATCAACCTTGAACTCAGACACCTTCAACTTGACCACGAGTGACTTCTTGGAGAGACATTCTTCAATGTTGTTCCAAGCATTTTTATGGTATTCACAACATTTTCCTGTGTCCTTCTTCGTCTTTTCATTTCCCTTCTTGTGTTGTGGCTTGTACTGGTTGTCCTGAGAGTGGCCATATTTGATCATCCCTTTCTATGTGGGTTGGGGCTGCCTTTTCCCTACTTTGGTTGTGAGGAGTTTGCGGATCCAAACTATTGCCTCTTCTGCTTAAATTTTTGCTCTATCTTGAAAACATATCTATAAGTCGTGCCCAAGGAGGCGATGTCTAGAAACTCCATTTCTATTTGAATGTATCTATGCAAACAACCATAGTATTTGAGCACCAGATGTCGCTCAGAGTCTTTGATACCCAATTAGGTGTGCAAGGTATGGGAAATATTGGTGAAATATGATACTGTATGGTCCCTTTCTTGATGCATGGTTTTCAATCTGGTGTACTGGTCCTCGTAGCTTCCAATAGGGTAGTACTTCTCTTTAATGGAATCCTAGAAGGAATCCCATGTAGGGGAAGCCAAAAATATTGGAGATTCCCGTGTCACCATGAGTTCTACTGTCTATGTGCTCTTTGGGATTTTCTCATTGGCTACGGCCAATTCTTGCTCCAACCTATCTGTGCGGTCTTTTTCATATTTGGTCTCGAGCTTAGACTACTCGACTACCAATTCCAACTAATCCCGATTGTCCCTTTTCTGCTGTAATTCTATTGTGTTTGTGCGTGCACATGACTGTACCTCCTATGCGACAATGAATTGTAGTTTATACAAGGCCTTGGTTGGTATCTGCATCAATACCAACTGTATATGGGCCAAGTCCTTTAGGGGTGTCTTCTCCTTGATTTTATCCATGCGCAACATGTTGGGTGTGAAGTGAAATGTCGAGCTCCACTGTGCTGTCATCTGGATCCTGTCGTGCTCTCTTGATCCAACCTCACCTCTTATCTGTGATGCTGATGGGATTGTTCCTACGTTGCTGCCGGCCACCTATGTTTCTCTAAGATGATGGAGGAGCTTCCGCATGTATGCCAACTCCTTCTCAATCTTGTCCCTTTGGTGTTGAGCATTGTCAAAATCCTCCACTGTGCGATCCTGGACCATTTGGGCCACCATGTTCACATCATCCTCGGTGATTGTGTATTCTGGAGGCGTTTTGTGCACCTTTGCTTTCTTGGACACACCCCCCGTTTGGATGACTAGCCTCTTAGTTTGGCCTTGCTCCTGCTGAGTAGCACTTGATGTGGTTCCCTGTGCTATCTCAGTCTGTTTCTCCTATATCGATGGTGCATATGTGTTGTTATTTTTCCCCGCCTGGGTGCCTTTCTTGGATGCCCCACCTTTTTTCAGTTGCGCCTTGTTTTGATCTGTCATTGGCTTCTTGGGCACTGTTATCTCGTACCTCCTCCTCCATTTCCACAGGAATTTCTCGATTGAGGAATGGAATCCTCTAGTCATCATCCCAATCCTTAATGGCCATCTCTATGTCTGCCTCCTTGATGCAGTAGCGCAGTTGTAGCCATTGATTTTCGGGATCCTTTCTTTCCTAGATCCACATTGCATGTCTAGTTTCTTTGAATTTGGATATGCCTGGATATTTTGCGACCACTTCTGACGTGACTCTCCAAGTGTTTGTGATGCTCTCCTGTAGATCACTGTGATATCCTTCAAATATGGATGCATTCACCTTTCTTTTCTTGGGGTCCGAAGAGGACCCCAATGATAGGTATCGTGCTGCAAGGAAAGGATTGGGTCTAGTGGTAAAGAATGAATACTTCGACTCCTTCCATCTGAGCAAGGCTATTGAGATGAGTAGCCATGAATAGTGAAATTCTATCCCTAGATCCTACACATCCTTGCAGTCGTCCAAGAATAGATTCAACAAATATGGGCCCCAACTGAGTGTGGTGCCCTCCGCACACTATGCTGCAACTGCAACAACCCCACTCGAGACTTCCTCCTTGTGGCATTTTCTAAGTAATTTGCATGCCATAATTTTTGTGGCCATTCTTGTCGATGTGTCACTAATACGCTTGATTATGATTCTGTGTGACCCCCTTTTGGTACCATATTTGTTCTTCATTTCCTCAGCCAGTTCCTTCTCCTTTGTCTTGTCCTCAAGGAACTACACGGGGTCCTCCCCTTGTGATGGAAGCCCTGTGATGTATGCAATAAGCTTAGCGTCTATTGAGATGAATTGTTCCAGCCACATGTATCCTACATGGGTGAATTCCATCAGCTTCTTGATGCAATTGTTCTTGTATTGGCCCCTACCAAAGTGCGGGATGTCCAACAGGCCTAGAATCTCATTTTTGACCAGTTCGGCTGCCCACTGGATTGGTTGATTAACTGGTTTGCCAAAGGGTCCTATACCCACAGTTTGTAGGTAAAATTTCTTGGTGAACTCTGGGAACTTGTCCATGTTCGTCACATCATGGTATGAGTACATCAATTTCTCCATGTGACCTAACATATTTCCTACTAAATGTACCCCTTCCGGAATGCGCGACAAGATGACGACTGTGGCGGCCTTCCTGCACAGTGACCTTGGTATCGCTTGTTTTCCCTTCCACTGTGGTGGATGAATAGAGGTTCCAACCTCCATTGTTCACTCTTCTGCACACTCATTTTGTCGACTGATGACATCTTCCACCGTGCCCTCCTTTGGTTGTTCCAGCGTGGTTGTGTGTGACCCTTCTGGTGTGGTCATTTCCTCCTAGTTTGAGACCGTCCCATTAACTCTCAAGCCTTCTTCAGGGTTTTCAGAGTGCGAATGATTGCCTACGTCCTTAGCTTGTTGTCCATGCCCCCCTTCTGGTACATCCATGTCCATGGAAACTGGTGCTGTCTGCTGGGTTTCCTCCACAATAGGTGTGGGGCTTCTTGGTGTCATATAGGGTGATGGGATTTCATCCACATTGATGACTTCTGGAGGATGAAGTGGTTCGTTTTCACTTCCCTGTGCTTGCGATGAGGATCCAACATTTCTTCGGGGTCATTTTATAGTCTGGTTTAGTTTTCCTTGTTTGGGTGGTGCCATGGTGAAAAGTTTGTTGTCTGTCAAACGTAGTGGCCTCTGTAACCTAAACAAACTTCGCTCTCGACTCCATATACTCTATTGTTCTATGCTTTTCTTAATTCCTCAATAACCTTCCTAATCCCGCATACTAGCTTATATAGGAATCGTGTGAATCTTGTCGGAGACGTTACCCAATTTTCATTTTGATTGAACCGATGCTTAATGCATAATATCTATTGAATTCTCTTGCCGTCGCCAGCTGGCGCGATTAATGTGGCATCCCTTCAGTCATTTTTATTATTTAAGTTTGATGGTCATCGTTTGTTGGCGGTTATTTGTTGTATCCGTCTTTCTCGCTGTTTCGGATTTCGCTCCGTTTCCCGCTTTGTAGCAACCGTTGGCCTTTTCCTCCATCTTGCCGACATTTCCGAGTGTGCACGCTCATTCTCTTCTCGATGCCCTATGCCTTTGTTAAATGTTCGTCTTTTCGGCACGATATCTCCTCGGTGTTTTTTTTTTTTGTAAGTGCCAAGGGGTCACCTATCCCTATACAGCTTGAGTCGGATCCCATTAATAATCCCTCTAAGTACTGTTCCTCCTAAATGCTTCAATTGTACAACTCCCCCATTTGTGGTAGGATTTAGTTTGTATGGTCCTAACCAATGCATTCAGAGCTTTCTTGGGTGCTGAAGGGATTTGTTGTCATATACCAAGACTAATTCTCCTTCCTTACAATTCTTTCGCTTGATATGTCTGTCGTGCAAATCTTTTTCCCTTTCTTTCTATACTTCTTGGTGGAACCCTGCTAGAATCCTATCTTCCTCCATGATCATCATCTTATTTAGCCTTTCCTATACTGCATCTCGTTGTATCATGTTTGTAATTGCTACTATGCGCAGACTAGGTACCAAAAATTCTAATGGCACCACAACTTCTTGTCCATACACCAATTTGAATGGCGTTTGTCCTGTCAATTTCTTGCATGTGGTCTTGTATGCCCACAATACCGCTGGTATCTTCAAGTCCCAATAATCCCTATTTTCATTTAAGATCTTCGTTAGTGAATTTTCAAGGATTTTGTTAAAGGCTTCCACTATTCTATTTTCTTGAGGATGATATGGTGTACTCTTTTGATGATTAAATTCAAATTCCCTAGTCATAGCCTTAATAGTACTGTTAATAAAGTGAGTGCCTTGGCCACTCATCAAAATCCTCGGGCAACCAAATCTACTTATCACTTGCTCAAACAAGAAGTTTGATGATGTCTCTGTACTGCAATATTTTACTGGTGCTGCTTTCGCCCATCTTGTCAGGTATTCCGTCACAATGATAATGTACCTCGCTCCTGACCTTTTTGCTGGTGGGTTAATTGGTACCACAAAATCTATTGCCTATTTTTCAAATACTTACAAATTTACCTGTGGTCATAGGGGCATCTCGTCCATTCTATTCGGTTTATCAACCCTTTGACATACATCACATTTCTAGCAGTAGTCCTTTGAGTCTCTGTGAATAGTCGGCCACCATAATCCTGCACACAATACCTTTTGCATGGTAGCTTTTCCTGCATAATGTCCTCTTGCTATTCCCTCATGGGATTTTGCTAAGATCCTTGGTATTTCATGTTCTAGCATGCATATTCTCAAGATGCTATATGCCCATTTTGTATAGGTGTCCTACAATTAGCTAGTAATCTGCAACCTTGACTACCAGATTTTTCTTATGTGCGGTGTTGTATTCCTGTGGCGTAGTCCCTGTACTCAAGTACTGGATGATGTCTGTGAAGTATTCATTGGCTATCTGGACTGAAAATAACTGTGCATCGGGAAATTTGTCCTTTATATTCATGGGTTCCTCTCCATTACTAATCCGCGACAGATGATCAGGTCCCGTGTTCAACTTTCCTGGTTTGACTATCACTTCAAAGTCAAAATCTTGAAACAATAATAACCATCTACAAATTATCCCCCCCAACACTGGCTTATTGATGAGGTATTTGAGAACTGAATGGTCCGTGAACATCTTGAAATGTTTCCCCAATAAATAATTCCTGAATTTCTGAAGTGCGTAGACCATAGCCAAGCCTTCCCTCTATTTAGTGTTGTAGTTTTTCTCTGATTCTGACAGTTTTCTGCGGGAAAATGCTATAGTATGGTCCAATTCTCCTTCTCCTGGCTGCACCAGAATAGCTCCAAGTGCTCTAGACAATGCATCTAAATGTATGTATAATTTCTTTTCCCAATCCGAGAATATTGTTATTGGTGTGGTTACCATCTTCTTTTTCAGGGTATCTAGACCATACTGATAGTCCTCATTCCACTAGAACTTTGTGTCATTCCTTAGAAATTTCTCCATTGGTGCAATGATCTATGCATACCCCTTTATAAATTTCCTTTAGTATCTTGTGTGTCCCAATGTCTCTCTCAATTGACATAATGTTTTTGGTGGTGGCAGGGTAACAATTACTGCAATCTTGGTAGGATCTACTAGCAAACCTTGCTTGCATACTACATGGCTCAATAGTATCCCAAAAGGTGTTCTGAAAATGAAATTATTTATATTTAATGAAATATGGCATTGCCTACATCTTTCTAACATCAGTCGCAAGACCTCTACATGGTATTTCAACAGACTATAGACTGTCCAATCATCCAGATATACCTCTAGAAACTGGTGGATAAATTCTTTAAATGCAGGTATGACTACTCTAGAAAATATTGCTAGTGCATTCTTCAATCCAAACGACGTGACTGTATATTGGTAGGATCCCCATTACATGGAAAAAGTGGTCTTGTATCGGTCTTCTAGTGCTATCTTGATCTGATGGTATCCTGAGAACCCGTCAGTGAATGAAGAAGCTTCCTATCCCCCTACATTCTCCAGGACTTTATCTGTGAACAAGGTAGGGAACAGGTCATGTAGGCACACATCGTTCAATTTCCTCAAGTCGACACATATTCTTATCCCCCCTTGTTTCTTCTCCTGAACTACTATCGGGCTTATCCATTCCGATTTTTCTACAGGTTCTATGATTCCACCCTCCAACATCCTATCGATCTTAGCTTTGACTTTTCTCTTATATATCAAGTTTAGTTTGTATGGTTGTTGTTTGATCGGTCTTGCCTCAGCTCTGATCATTATTTTCATTTTGGATAGCTCTCTCAATATTCCTTTCATTTCTATGAATGTTGTTGGGAATAGGTCATTGTATTCATGCAGTAAATATATTATACTTTCCACTATTTTCTCATCCCAATAGTCTCCAATGCTGGCCATTTTGGGATTCTCAACTGTCCCGATGTTGACTTTCTTCACCTTGATCGGCACAACAATCACTTCTGATTCTAGAGGTGGACCTTCTACTTCTCTCTCGCCTTCAACTTCCTCAATCTAGATATCGCGCGGGTCATCTTCGTCTGGTGCTTCTTCCTACACATGGTAACATGACAATATTTCTTTCATTGTCTATCTGTTTTGCTGTTGTTCTTCTGTTATGAGTTCAACTTTTGGTTCCTTAATGAATATCACCCCTCGTCTTTGTTTAAGTGTTGCATCTATGTTGGGGTTCTCATGATCAAATGAGAAAGTAACTGTAAATTTCTATTGTAATACTGTTCATCTTGTAGTTCCTCTACACAGTTCTTGGTCTGTATACCAGTTTGCTGAGATGCCCTCTAATGTGTGTACGAAATGGTGAGTTCATTCCTCTAGTGGTGTCATTTTACACAACGTTATGCACTTCTCCAAGTGTTCTGATGGTGCTCCCTGTCCATCATATTTCTATCGCTGGTTTCTTCCTTGTTTTACACCAAACCTAATGCGCAATAGCCAATTACATTGGTACCAGTCCTTGATTGTTTCTTTGTGCGCACCCCACCATCTCACATGTTTTGCCTTGAGTGCTATATCTAGGGATAAGAGCCTTTGATTTTCTAACACTTCATCTTCATACCATTTTAAGAATGTTTCTAGTTCGTTCACCCCATGGAAGCTGTGAGGTTCCCTTATCTCTGTACCTACCCATATTACTGCGCGATCTATTCTTGCGCATCTCCTTGTGGAGACATCGTGTAACATCTGTTTCCAATTCTCTAAGCCCGTATCTGAGTCTGACGCACATGAGGTGGTACTTCACTAATTGAGTACCTCATATGCAATTGGGTTTACGTAATCCTCATCTCGTGCAGTTGTTCTATACAACTGGTTAATTTCCTCCAGGGCCAAGCAAGTAGGATCTACAAACCTTTTCCCTTCTGATGGATCTAATGGCGCAATGACTCTGTATTCTCCTAACTCGAAGGTCATCTTCTGTGTCTTTAATTTGATTATGGCCTGGTTATCAAATGCCCAGTCCAAGACAAACAATGATGGATAAGGTGTTGTGCCATCCACTATCTCAATTACTTCGAAATCGGCTTTAGTCCGCAGTCCATCCAGGTCTACTGTCATTCCTTTTAGTCTTCCAATTTGAAGAACTCTATGCTGGTTTGCTAGTTTCAAATGAACATGTGAATATCCTAATGTGGGTTCTCCCATACATTTCCATGTCTTCTTGGGTAATACATTGACTTCGGATCCTAAATACAGTATAACATCTTGAATGTTGAAATCTCCAATGCTGGCATTCAACCTGAACTCCCTACTTGTTCTCCTCCTTGTATGTAGGTGATTCACTGTTTTCTGCGCTAACTTTCCTTCTGCTTCTACACTACATCTTTCTAGCATGTTTTGTAATACTTTGACAGAGGATGGATCATTTAGTATTTTTACACATGATCAAAAACATCTTTTAATTGTACTTACTTGTCCCATGGGCTGTGTTTGTTTGGTGTGATCCAACGATGACGAAATATCGTACTCAGGTACTTCCTTACTATGATACGCGGTTGATGTCAACGCAATGTATGGCTTCAAAAATTCTTGTCTGGCTTGCTTGAATATCTCCTTCTCATTCTACGTGTCAAACTACTTCCTTGGTTCGACATTCTTCTTCACCCATTGGTGTTGTGTTGGTTCTTGTCGTACGTTGTCGTTTCCTATTTTAGCTTCGCCTCATGTAACTATGTTGATGTTTCTTCCTTCATCCCTCGCTTTTGCTGAAATCCACTGAACATTCTGATTGTTCTAATTTCTCTTCTCCTGGATCTTCCTTAATAGTGTCAGGCATTCTTCCGTGTCATGATCTGATGCTCCACAATACATACAGGTCACTGGTGGAAGTGGACATTTTATTGTATAATGTATTGGTTGTTGACAATTGTGACATACCACTAGTCCTCTACCTCTTCCAAATCCTCCTCTTTCTCTTCCTCTGCCTCTGTATCTAGCTCTATCCCCTCGAGGTGTGTTATACTGCACGATATTATAATGTGGTTGTGTGGTATTATACTATGGCTGCGCAGTGTTGTATGGTTGTTGCAGAGTGTTATACTATTGTTACACAGTGTTGTACATGGTTGGTACTTGATTAAAATGGGGTGTGGCTTGCCCAATCATCATTTATGCCTGCACCCTATATGCATATGATGTTCTTTCCCTCATCAACTCTATGGTTTTGCAATCTTTGTCATCATGGCTTACTGACTTGCAAAAGTTACAATACAAGCTCTTCAAAATTGTTTGATACTTTTGGATCATTGGGCAGTGATATGGATCATGACCCTGTTTATTACAGATCTCACACCATAGTCCTCCTATTGGTAATGGATTTGGCATTCCTGCTGCCATGTACTGCGCGAATGTTAGAAATTCGTTCTTATGGTGTTCTTCTATCCTACATGTGGTACACCAAACAAATTCTCTTTTGTCCTTGTTCTTGTTCTAGTGTAGATGGAATATTAAGTTCTATAGGTCCTCCTTCATCTCCTCGATGACTAGATCTATATTCAGATATTGGTTCTCTTCCAGTTGCAAGGTTTCCTGTAGAGCCTCTACCCGTGCCTGAAACTTCTGTTGTCACAGTGGATATTTCAAGTGTGGTAACAGTGAATTGACGAACAAGTGCCTATGCTGCATATCTGTCATGACGTATTTTATCTTTCCCGTTAGTCATTTGAATCTATGGTCAATATCCCATACATATTCTCCTGGTTTTTGTCTAATCCATATCATCGCGTTCATGTATTGGTCCTCTGAACTCAACTTTTGGAACTCGTTTATCAGTAGATTCTTGATATCTCAAATCGTTATGGTTGTCCCTAACAGACTGTTTGCAGCTAAACTCATATACCAATCCAATGCGCGATCTCTTAATGTGATAACTAACCGTGCAAGTTTAGTTTCCTTGTCCGTGATTTGTTTTTCTTCCCAAATATTTTCACAGATAAACATGTGCTTCTCTAGGTACTCCAATGCTTCGCCTTTGAATTCTGGTAACTTGATGGTTGGATCATGTCCTACCATCTTAAATGATGAAATACTACCTTTGCATGGTGTAGATACTTGAATACTTCTTCCTGAACTGGCTCCCCCAATTATTGTTCATTGTGTAGATGTACTTCCTGTTGTCTTCCTTCTCCCAAAATTTAGTTTTCTAAATGTTGGTGTTCTTCTTGGTGTATAAATCACACATGGGTTTATGGGTTCCACACTGACACTGATATGGATAGGAGTGTTTCCTTATACTTATGATCTTATAACTCTTGTCTTCCTCTCATATGTTGAGTGCGGGATTTCCTCAATCTGCTCTGCAGCCTAAAGATCCTCTACCTCTTGTTCATCACTTGTTAATCCTTCCCTCATGGCTACAAATCTCTTCTTGGTGTTCAGCTTATATTGGTAGTGTACTCCACTACACGTCCTTCCAGCTGTCGCCATGATCCGCTTGATCTGGTTGTCATCCATAATAAATGGGTCCAAGCCTCCTCCTTCTTTCCTTTATCCCCTTCTCCTTCCATTTTTCCTTTTCCTGTCAGTGCTTCCCCCCTTCCCCCATGCGCGCAAGGAAGTTTAGTTGTCTGACTCCCTTGTCACTAAACCTTTGTTATATAGCAATATCTTCATGGAAGTATATAATGATTTGATGTACCTACCTCGAGTTCCCTTCAATAATTCTTGTTCAGCTGCGCTGTACGACTTTGCTATATCTACTGCAATCTCTGTGATAAATATGACAACAACGTTGTCTAACCAGAAATCTAATGCACGTGTAAAATTATTATCAACTCATTGTAGTTGCGTGATCTCTTTGGGATTCCATTTTAGCTATCTAATCTGATTCATAGGATGGTTGTCTTTCAATATTTTGATCCACTCCTGCAATATGTGTGGGAACTCACAAAAAACTAATTCATGCAAGTTAGTGAATACGTACTTGTACAGATATTTACGCCATGTTAACTTTAGGTTTCTGTTATCTTTCTGTGCAAACTCTAGCTCCTTTGTCTTCAACCGGCTTTCTATCTATCCCTTCATGGGATTTCATGGTCTCAACATCCCCTTTTAGGTTCACATTCTTTCACCTTATTGTCATATGATCTTGTATGATTTTGACACTTCTTCCACATATCTCATATGTTCAATCCCATTGCCTTCCAATTAGTCGACAAAAGAACCATTTGTTGGTTTTTCCCTTTATATATTTACTCTTATTGTTCTTGAGGGATTCTGATTCTGATTCTCATTGGCCATTACAGATTGACCCTGGTTCAAAAATAAGAAGCTTCCCAACAAAATCCATTAAAGACTATCGACCCCTCTGGTAACCCAGAAGGCAACATAGTATACAGAGTGCACTATGCAGTTTCACCTGAGATAGCTCTATGGGTGGTTGCGATACTCAGGTTTTTGCAAACTGGGATTGGGCGAGATCTGTGCTTGTGCACTGTAACCTTTATTCAATCCATTTAACATCTAGTTATAATATTCATTCTATGCATGCATGTAAAATACTAGATCTACTTAATTACTTCATTCATTCAACATTCATCAACTAGTCAGACCCAAAGACACATTCATTCAGTCACATAACACAGTGTTACTGTGGTGTGCCCCCTCCTGGGCTACGCCCACAAATATCTGGATCTCAAGATTTTATTATAGTTTAGAAATATATCATGCCGCGCGTGGTTACAGTCTTAGTTCCTCATCTCTCCCACAACCTCCTTGATCCCTGCAAGGCTGACTAGATCGCACCAGGCTCCTCAACCTATGATCTAACCCTCGAGATCGAGTCGCTCATGCATTCTCTAGCTCAGCATCTTAATGACTTATATATTCCTTACAATTATCTTCCTTTCTGTCCCTCTCTGTGTCTCGTCTGTCTTTCCCCCTCTATATCTCGTCCCTCTATGTATGTACCCCCTCTCCTCCTCCTAAGTACCACTTATTTATATATTTGTCTCACCAGCCATTACGATGTATTACAAAAACCATAACCCTAGCGTCATTATGTCTTCCATGCATGTGCGCGTGATGCTTTTCCTTCCAACTATCTTTTTCATCTTTCATGCTTCTCTTCCAAAAATAACCTTTCTTCCTGATTCAGCCTAGATCCAACACCACTGATCCAGATTTAGGAGCGGAACAAACTGATTAATAGACTGAATACAATAAACATAAAGATATGAGGAACAACATAGATAGCCAGTGAACAATATCTTCTATTGAATAAATGAAATAGGTTGAAACTGTAAAACTGCAGAACTCAAACACTTGCTTGAATGGTGGTAGCTATCTTTGAGAAGAGATGTGGATGCTACGCGCATTTGTCTGTGTAGAATGATCAAAATGAGGCTCCAAAAGCCTTTTTAATATTACTCATGAATTCCAAAACCGTAGACATCCAAAAACTAACCCTAGGAGATGAAACACCAAAAGTTATGTGGGCCCCTATGGGTAAGTTGGTACCTCAACTTCCCGTGGTCATAAATTTTTCATACGACCTCCATTTTAGGCACGTGATAGCCTGTTGGAAAGTTCTTTTAGAGAACTACACATTACGTTGTCAAACTTTGAATCCATTTATAGTTTGACTCTGGTGAGCCAAAAAAACACTGTTTAAGGCCCCAAAATGACCCTAGAAGTACAACAAGATGTGTTGACATGAAAACATACAAAATAAGCCAGTTGGATTAGGTGGGAGGCCACCAGTATCCACCTAGAATATGTGTAGGGATTCAGACAGCCTCAGAAGTGTATAACCCACAATTACAAAGAAGTACAAAAGAATGTGTTGAACTAAAAACTGTCAAGAGGAGCCAGTTGGAATAGGTGGGTGGCCACCAATATCCACCTGGATCATGAACATATAATAAAATTATTTTTAAGAATACAAGAAGAACACTTAAGAACTCATCCTTATGCCCAATTCAGAGATTCAAGTATAAAACTATGAGAAATGGTTTAGAAGAAGAGAAAGAGTGGAGAAGATGGATATCTCTCTTTGTTGATCAAAAGATTGGTTGTATATTCATGGTTGTATCTTCTTATTCCTCTGATCGTCTTCCGTTCCCCTATGATAATTTTGATTATGGAATCCTTGATGAAACCTTTCTTCTCTTTAAAAATCAAATTTTCTAACTACTTGAGTAATTAGGGTTTTTATTTTCTTTAATTTCCCATATTTTTCTTCTTGAAGTATTCTCTTTAATTAATTAATCATTACTTTTTTTTTAATGAGTTCATATCATTATCATTCATATCTTTAAAATGGGTCCCTTTCCTTTTTTAATAATTTTTTTTAAATAAGCTTTTACTTTTCAAAATTTAATTAATTGCCCTTTTAAAGAGGGGGACTGTGTTTTAATTTTATGAAAGTGATAATCAACATTTTAGCCATGGAAATCAATTCATATGTGATCTTCATCATATTTTATTTCCAACGATATAAAGTTTTCCTAAATCCGTTGCCTGGATCTCAAGATATGAGCTCATGAAATTAAGTTGTCATGCAGGCCCATTAAAAATGAAGGCGACTGATATTTCCATTTCTGGGAAAAATGTAGTTATTTTGATCCCTTCTAACCTATACCATCATCTTCTTCATTGAAACAAATCTCCAAAGGTATAAAAGTTTTGCAATTTCGTCGCCTGGTGCTCAAGATATGGCCTTCAAAAGTTCGTGACTCAACCACCCTTAATCAGATGTATTGGGAAAATGTGGGCCTTTGATTTGTGTTTTGTGCTCCCTTTTGAAATTTCGACTTGTCTTTATGAAATTATCCCATATGCATGTGAGTATGAAATTCATAGTGATATATAATGTTAAGTGTAACATACACTTGACAAGAAACAAAGAAGCATAAGCCATGGTGTTAATTTGATCTCCCTTAGAAAATCAATTAAATAATAATATTTTGGACAACCAATCAACCTCCACCTCATGCCCAGTCACTTATGAATCAACCATTCATGTATTTTTATGTGTCGTCTCATGATAGTCTAGTAATATCCACGAGTAACCAATAAAAAATTGCCATGTGTCGCCATTGGTAATCTTCCAAGTGTCATCTCTCATAAATTACCACGTGTCATCATCCATTAACTTCCATGTGACACCATTCAAAAGCTACCACATGTCTTGTGTTTATTGGGTGCCAAGTTTCCTGCTCTTATTGGTTCAGGTTTTAAATAAGGAGACTTTAGGATAATGTTTAAGTATGGGAGGGATCCGTGAGAGAGGAGAGGGAGTGGGTAGTTATGAAAAGGGGTGTAGGGGAAAGAGTAAAGTGTAGGCGACATAAGTGAGTGGGGAAATTTGTGGGTATAGGAGTTAGGGGGTGGGAAATGTAGGTGGTGGAGGGATAAGGGTGATGTA